>VYZM01019964.1:0-14625 GCA_013398915.1 Dromas ardeola
TGTTTGTCACAGGCAAGCATGAAGTTATTGACCCCTCCCCCTTCAAATCTGGTTTGAAGCCCTATCAATGAGCCCTGCCAACTCCTGCCCCAGAATCCTTTTCCGCCTTTGGGATAAGTGCATCCCATTAGCTGCTTGCAGATCTGGTGCCTCATATACCAAGCTGTGATCGTAAAATTCAAAGCCCTGTCGATGACACCAGTCCCGGAGCCATGAATTGACCTGTTGACTCCTCCTATGTATTCCCTCATCCATCGCTGATGTCAGAGGGATGGAGGAGAACAGAACTTGAGCTCCTGATCCCTTTACCAGTGGCCCTAAGGCCCTGAAATCTCTTTTAAATGATTGTGAGCCTCTCATTGCTACCTCATCACTTCCCACCTGAAAGACCAGAAGCGGGTAATAATCTGAAGGACTCACAAAGGTGGGAAGTTTACCTACAACAACCTTTACCCTGGCACCAGGGAGACAGCAGACCTCCCTGTGAAGTGGGTTTGGTCTGCATATCAGGCCTTCCGCTCCCCTCAGCAGGGAGTCAGCTACAACAATGACCCTTCGATTTTTCTTTTCAGGGTCAGTTTTGATGGCTGGCCTGAGGCGAGTTGGCCTTGGTGGCTCTTCTGGCCATCATGAGCCCTCGCCCTTGCTCACAAGCAGTTCCTCCTGGTTCCAAGCATTTACCCCAAAGGACTCATTATTAAGCACCCACAGGTGCCAAGAGCAGAACGGAACCACAGATAGGATCGTTGCATGCAAAGTCTGTTGATGACAGCAGTTTAAAAACACCAGCAACTTAATGGTGGACAATTTATGCTACACTTGATATATGTTTTTAATGGCATATAAGTAGTAGGTGGTGTAGTCTTTCCAAAAGAAGAAAGTAAACAAGGATCTCATGCACACAGTTTCTAGAGCACTGAGGTTTCCCACTGAACAACTATTTAGGTCACAAGAATAACAGACGGGGAATTTAAGCATGGATTAATAAAAAAGCAATTTCCACTATCAGTGTTTTTCAGTATGCTTGATAATCCTTTGCTTTTTATGAGATATAACTACCCTCACCCTCAGGTCAATACCCAAATGGTTTCTATAATGTGTACAGAGGGTAATAAATTGGGTTCGCCATTTTCTGATCTTCGTTTAGTCCTAAAGCAATCTGTTATGTGAAGGTCCCATGCTTGTTTATAATATCAGCTTCTGTTTATTTTACAAAACGTTTCTTGTTCAGGAACAGGAAATGTGTTCTGGGAGTTTTGCTTTATTCTTTAAACATGGTCCTTTTTGATCTATCCATTCTGCAATTATATCCTTTTCAAGTCATGGTGGGGTGTGCCTATACCTGAACTAAGGGACTGAATTAACCATTAAAGTGAGGAGCAAATAAAAAAGCATAATCTCAAACTTGTGCATATGCTTGAGTTTCATTCACAGGACTCTTCTTATATGCGTGCCAAAATGCAGTAGAAAAAAAGCACCTTTATATATTTACAGCATAAGTTTCAAAATGTATGCATTTTTTTGTTTTCCAGAGATAAATCCAGAGAACAACAATCCAATTTCTCAGCAACTTCCTGCTGTTTCTAAATATGCTTCCATCCCATCATAACAACAAAATAGCTTCCAGATATTTGGAGGAGCCAGAATCACCCTACACTATGTATTTTCAGGTTGAAAATTGGAGCTTTTCTTCCAAGCCTTTCTCCCTCTGTCTCTCAAGGAATGGATAAACTTTCATCAGCAGATGTTTAGTAAAGGTCACTACATTTTTAAGTATGAGCAGAATCATCCACTAAGGAATGAAATATGTTAAGAGTTGCCTGACAAAATGTAATTATTTACTATAGTCTTCCTTGCCTAAGATCACATTGAAGTTTATTTAAAAATTATTGCATACCTAAATAAAGCAAGGATGTGCAAAAGGTTTGTACAAGGGATTGTCAATCAAAGCCCTATCTATTTTAGGGAAGCCTAAAACTTGCTTGCAACAGCTGACGTATGAGGATTTAATAAGGTCATGTTTGAAGCTTATGCTAACTGGCCATCACTAGACGTGTAAAAGTTGACATATTTGACTGATTATGCCAACTAATTCCAGACAACTCATTAACAACAGTAGCAGACTTTTGCAAGGACACAGAGTCATTTCCATTGACAGGATTTTTATGACACCTGATTGGCAATTCTGGACAATACTGCACCATAAATATGTAAATATAAATACATTTATTTTTCCATCATAATGGTGCAAACCCAGGACTTCTAGGGACATCTTTTCCAATATCTGCATAAAGTTAAGCATTGGTTTTCCAACATACCAAAATACCATGTGCTACCATTTAGAAAATGAAAGAGAAGTATACAACATATAATAGCAAGAGGAGAAGTTCTCTAACTAACATTAATACTTATCTCTCAGGCCTATTAGCACCTCTTGGGAAAATGACATTCCTAAGGTGATTTCAATTGTCATGGGAGATTTAATGACCTTCAGACAGAAACATCTCATCCAAAAAACTAGGAATCCCAGCACTATTAATTTCCTTATAATGTATGGAGGTACTCTTTAAAAATTGACTTAAGGGTGTTACTCGATAAAAAAGAAATGAAATTATACAATGCCATTAAATGTAGAGTATCAGTGTAAATGTGTCTCGATTCCAGCCACTTGCTACTATGATGAGAACAACAGAAGATAATTAATTTTTCCTTTGCAGTGATGATTCCCAATGAGTTTCTTCTGAGAAATTAAAGAATGAAATCCAAGCAGGCACAAAGAAACATGCTATCAATCATGTGAACCATCAAAGGTGCCTGGAATTGTCTACCACACAAAGCTGCTGAGGCAAAAACATCGGGGTCATTAAAAATCATGATAGCATCTTGTGGTTAATGGAGTACTACAGAAAAAGGAAATGAGCCTTGAGAAGCTCAATGCCCTTTACTCAATCCCCAAACATTATTTCTTCTTGTCCTTATGTTCTAAATTAATATCTTGTTTTCCAACCAGTGTAGCATTTCCATTACAATCAGATGCCACTTTGGTTTAGCAGAATCATTAACCAAGCTATTTACATCAATTACCAGGCAAGCCACTGTCCCAATATTGCTACTAATTCCCTTGTCTGAAAGGTCTTGCTATAAGGAAACATAGCATGTCAGCAATATCCAGAACGTGTTATTAATACTATTGCTACCTACCACTAATCAGTGTACCCCAAGAGCTGCAGATAATAATGATCTGTGGTTATACACTCGTATTAACTGTGTGATTTTCAGCTAACCACATACAAGTAGCTGGAGCAATAGAGCACAGAGGTATACTCTGAAGAAAGAAATAAAAGTCAGCTCTGAGATGGAATGAGACAAGTACTTGGCAGAGTCTCTACAGTCCTATAGATACCTATGTGTATCAGCATGTGCTGAAATAGTATATTCCTCAGCAAATGCCACATAGTAGCTGACATTTAGGTGATGATGGCACAGTGGTTATATCAGAACGCATCTGGGGCACAGATTTTTCACCAATGTTTTTCCCGGTAGTCACAGGGTGTTTTTCCCAGATAAACAAGAAAGCAGTCATTCTTGCAATTACTCTGAAACTAAAGAACCAAGCTCCAACACACACAACAATACAACGGTTTTCAGAACAGCATCTGCTTGTTCTGGAGATGGGAGATCCAGCTACCAGTCCTGTAGAGATCCGAGGGAGTCCAGCCTGGTAGGACAGCAGACTGACTTGACCATCTGTTCATGTGGTCTCCACTCTGTGCTTCAAATAAACTGGCACACTACCAGAGCGGTCTCACAACTTCTGATGAGCCATTTTTCCTTAGGGGTAGGCAGCAGCCATTTTTCATTTGGAAAAAACAGTTCAGTCTCTTCCTCTTTTCTTTGGAAATAGATGAGTTTGAGCCCTGCACAGTGCATTTGCCAGACATTCTGGCCTTATTCTATGAGATAGATCAATTCCTGATGAAGATATAAAATACCAGATTCCACATAATAAAAACATATTTATATTTTGAAAAGTTTAATTTTAAGTGCTTAGATGGAGATAGGCAATCAGAGTTAGGAATCTGAATACAGGGCAGAAATACAATATAAATTATTTCTGTCCCCATTTTTATCATTTTGTCTGAATAATATTTAATAAATAATATTTAATATGTAGCTAGAACATTAGTTCCATTTAAAAATTGGTTGTAGAAATAAATCTTGCATTGGTTTAATTTGTAACATCTGAAAACGGATCCCGAAAAGAAAGGTCATGACTCCTGTTTTGTAGCTCAAATATGAAACATCTTGTCCACAACTCTTCTTCCCACTCCTCTACCAGCCTTCCCTGAAAAACAAAGAGCTGTAGACTCTTTGATAACCTGATGTGGTCAAAGGGGATGGTTGTAGCTAAAGAGAGCTAAGAATAGCCTGAAGCTATGACAGAACAGAAAATACAGCCCAAAGCTATGCAGCATGTGTTGATATCTAATCACAAAAAGCACCTTTGATCTTTATTGAACAGCATGAATGTTACAGATAGGTAGGACTAAACAAAAAAAGCTAGCTATTTCAGCAGCTCACAGAGCATAGGTAACAAATACCAATGTAGCCAACAATTTGATGACTTACTTAAAACACATGTGAATTTACCCATCATTGCTGCTCAAGGACTATTGGAATTGTATGAACTTCCTGGTGTGCCGCAGCCTGAAGTTCAGGAGTATGTTGATTGAAAAAGGAAGAGAAGGCAGCATGACCACAAGGCATCAGAAGGGCCACTATTTTTATTCACAGGTATAGAATTATACCAAGCTTTCACAGATAAGCTATAAGAAACCAGTGTGACCATTTATTTTGTTAAAAATAGAAGGCAGTCTGCAGGGCTTCCCTTAGGCTTTTTGTTGATACTAGTTTGTTTGTTTGTGTGGCTTTCTTGATACACCAAGCCTCCTACCAGAAAAACCCCAAACAAACTCCAAATCTAAACCCACCTTCATTAGACTGGTGGAGAATGAGCCACAATCCTTGGTAAATTCTTTTAATGACTTGCAGGGGGAAGAGGGTAGCTTTATCAGTCAAACATGGAAAACACGGTAAAAAAAAAAATCAAATTAATTTGGTGAGATTTACCTTCCACAAATCTTTGTTCAGTGACATTAATTACTCTCATTTAACTTATTAATAATACTAATAAAATTTATTAATAAAATATTACATTGCTTCCATTATTTTTCTGTCAGTATCAGAAACATATACCTCATTCTGCTATTCCCATAAACTTACTAAATACTAACAAGATATTAGTTATTAGTTTGCTTTCACTTCTCTCAACCTTTCCTGGTTTTCTAAGGCTTACTGAAAATCAATAGTAATGGCCCAGAATTTTTTGGCCAACCCTTTAGAAGTCCAGGATGCAGCCTAATCTGATTTGCCAATTTAAATATGACAGTTTAATGCCCGCTGTTTAGCATCTGCCATAATTATCACCATTATAGGAAAATATTTTATTATTATATGAGAATTTCTCATCTGTGGAAATGCTTCTGCATAGCATCTAGTAAAATATTCTTATACAGTCTCCAATTATTCAAATTTTTCAGTCTTAATTCTTTCTCTAAATCAATGTGACTCATAACTATTTTAAGCTTTATGAAATTAGCTCTTTTAAAAGCACTGCCATACATCCATGAGAGATTTGGACTTTATTCTGTTTGCATATTACAAATGTAATCTAGCTATAATCATCTACTCCTAAAATACCACAATTTTTCAGTCCTCAAATGTATGCCTTTTGTTCCCAACATCCTAATTTTGTGCAAAATGCGCACTTGCTTTTCACCATTTTCACTTTGTTTGTTATCAAGTGTAGTATTGTAGTATCAAGCTATTGTTGACCACTAGCCAGCCAAACGTCTGGAATGGCAGTCCTCCATCGACAGAGGTGAAGGCCATGTGAAGTGTAGACTCTGTTCTTTTCTGTGGCTCACAACCTCCTACAAAATCCAGGAAGGAAATCGACACAATCCTCTCCTCCAGCATTGTTCTGTGCCCGCTGTTGATACCCTGCCAGGTATCTTGCTGTGCCATTAAATTGCATGCCCATCCTTTCCAATGTCTCCTCTTTTTCTAATTTGAAGAACTAGCAGTAGAAGCACAGTTTATCCCTTGGCTACAAGGATCCAGCACACTTCCTCTTGCAGGTTGGGGTTTTGGTTTTGTTTTTTTTTTTGTTTTCTTTTTCTAACTGTACTATTCGCAACAAGAATTATCTGCCTTCTTTGTGGATGTCTTCCCTTTTTTCTCAGGTCCACACTGAGGATTGTCTATGTTCTTGAGATAAGGTGGAAAACTCTACTGAAGTTTGCTTGATTTTCTTAGCAGTTGTTTAATTTAAATAGCTTGGGCATGTCTAATTTCTTCTGATTTTCTTTCAGAGGCAACTCCTGAAACTTTCATCTGAACTATATAGATTGTACAGGCTTTGAGACAGAGCTCCCTTAGGGGTATTCAAGAGCAAGCAGAGTTCTCTAGAAGGATCCCTTAAATGTGATATTTCACCTTCACACTTGGCAAGCGTAGTACAAGCTGGTTTGTGCACATTAAGGTAAGTAGAATTTGAAGCAGAAAAGTAAATGCATACCTAGGAAATATCATAGGTAAAATCAGAGACTGAATGTGCTTTGCCATTTTGGGAGATCCCATAAGCACCATGTATTAAGAAGAGAAATGTGTTGATTTTAAGCTGAACAATGCTGTACACAAAGAAGATAGGGTAGTTCTTAAAAAGTGTGATTTTCTTCTGCTCTAAGTGGATGAGCACAGCAAACAACAGTCCAGTATTCCCTGAGAGGAAATGTAGTTTCTCTCTCAGGCCAGAAGGGTTTCAATGAAAGTGTGGTATTACATCAGTGTTAATGTGTTGTCAAGAAGAGGAAAATATTATTACATAGCATGCTCTTTAGCATATTCTTCAAAGTACATGGCTGGTTCACACATTTAAGTACTGTTGGATGCCAAAACTATTCTTGAGGCATATACCAACAAACAAAAAGGAAGAGAGAGAATAGTTTAAAAGACTGCAAGAAAGGAAGGAAGTGGGTCACAATTCAGTACCTGTAATGAACTGACAGATTTGTCAGACAAATGTAAAGATAATGGGAAAGAAAACCAATTTGATAATTTTGTGCAATACAAAATTTGCATGCAGACCTCACTTAACACTGCTCCTTCAATCACAAGGGCATGTAACCAACAGGGTGGACAAGAAGCAATTAAAAACACAAGTAAATAAAAATCTGCATCCCCTGACATTCTGAAAAAACCCACAGATGTCATGTCTATGTAATTATTGTGCTTCAAAATGGACCATGCTGCAAATGGAAATGAGAAATGGCATTTACTTACTCATAGTTTTAATAACATATGCAGATACTGTATAATGTGTGTCAAATGCCATTTGGCTCAGCAGAATCTAATTAATCTTAGTTCTTTCCACCATATCTTCTGTTATGCATATTCAATAATATGTGTATGCTGGGGAAATGTTCTGCGGCTGTCATAGTTAACTTGAGGAATCTTTAATTTCTATTGCTTCAATAGTCCTAGTTATTATAAGGCCTGATTCAAGGTGACTATCAACAGGCATCCCTCTTTAACTAGCCTTATACCAAACCTTCAGTTACCGATACGAGAGGAGGACAGGACAGAACTACCATTGACTTCAAAGAATAGATGAAGTGCTCAGAATCTCATACAACCAGGCTCTAAAGGAAGAAATCTGACTTTCTTTTCCATGACTGTTCTACGAATAGAGAGCCCAGCTGCCTAAAACAAACTAAGTTACAGACGTGCATGATATGATTTCATTCACCAGCACAGAGGCATTGTTAGCATCCTGCTGTAATCCTGGGCTCAGAGTCAAGACAACAGAGACGTGGTTCCGTTTCTCTTGCGTAACCTTCTGCAAGTCATTTCACTAGTTTTTTGGCTTCAACATAAATGGAAAGTCTATATCTTTCAAAAGCATCTGGTGACTTAGGAATACACATCTTACAGAAAGTCAGTGCTACTGGGGCTCCTACTTTATCTCACCCCATTTCAAAAACATAATGCAATGTCACTTATCATTCCTTCTAAAGATCTTTGATAGCTGTGGACCATAAGTACTAAGGAAGAGTTAAATATATATCAAACTCCACAATAAGATTTTTAAAAATGTTATAGTTTCAAAAAATCAGTAAAAAGGAACTTTGAATTTAAGTTGTCACTCCATCTTTATTAACTGATCCTATTGTATTAAACTGTTGAAACAGATCGTAGAGCAGAGCACAATCCTGTGTACTGCAATGCATTGTGAAATGAATGCTCACAATGAGGTGAAAAATAGTGGGGGCCAGTCTTTGAATCTCCCTGCTTTTGTCAGTTTAAGCGAAAACGTGGGAGTTATTTTATTTTAATGTATCTTTTCAATTCATTTCCACAAGGAGATTTTTTTTGAGCTGTTATGTAAAATGAAAAACCAATTACCATCATTCTGTATTCAAAACCTGCGTACGCAATGCTGTAAATATCCAGCTGATATACAAGGAGCTTACCAGCTGTATCATATTTTCTTGTCATTACTTTCCTTCATTTTAAGGACTTTAAATCAGGTGTATATATATATATTTTATATATATGTATATATAACAACACCAGCAAAGCAGGTCAACAATAATAATTTGTCTTGTTGTCTTCACGGACTGTCACGAATTTTGCTTTGATAATCTAATAAGAATCCTAAAATATTTACACCTGTAAATTCTCCTGTGTCATGGGGATCAAAGATGTGGCTAATCAAAGCATATTCAAATTGGGAATGTTATAGAAGTGCTCAGCACTGACTTGCACTTTTGATAAAGGAGTTATGTAAAGCTGGTCTTCCTCTTTGGCACACAGAAGGTCTTTGGGAATTTCCCATTTGTCTTACAGTGATGCATGATAACCTCTAATAACAGTACCTAAAATAGAGTCCCAGCAAGAAAGACAGTAATCTGGAGATACAGTATACATTGTTTTCCACCACTTCTACTTGGCACCAAAAACGTTCAGGTATTTGAATCAACTTTCATGAATTTTGGAGCAATAAATCATGCTACAGTTAATTTACTTAGGATTTTCTCCAGTTAATTTTTATATTATACTTAAGACAAACCAAAGCATTTATTTGCAAGGCTCAAGAATGTCATATCATATAATTTTTGTTGCAAGCCTCTTTTAAAAGAAATAGCAGCGTTTCACTTGTATTAAGTTGCATTAAGGAAAAAATATAAGTTACAGTAACTATTTTCACCACAACAACTTAATGCTAGCGGTAAAAGCCAAGCATGGTGCAAATCCACAAAATACAGATCTGAATTCTTACTAGGTTTGAGACCCAGGAAGTTTTTGTACAGCTTTCAGAGGATTCCACAATTGTTAACTCGTCTCTACAATTAATCTTTTAATGATTGTAAAGGCTAAACTGTCTTTGTAAATTACTGATTTTGAAATGCCTCCTTTTCATCCAGTACCAAGAATTAAAATTCACCCAGAAAATACAAATCTTCTCCCCTCCTCTGCTTTAGCTGTGATGTTTAATAAGCTAATACAGTCCCCGACATCAGGTCACAGATAGCAGTAGCAGATGACAAATAACGAACTCTGAACAGCTAGCTTTATTTTGCCCACGTGTCATAATTCCAGAACATGTTACTAACAGCTGCTGTATTTAGAGCTACTTTTATTTGCCTTTACCTCTCACGGCTACCCTACCTCTCTGCTTAAATACGAGGAGAGGAGAAGAAAAAGATTTTAACACTAAAGAAAAAGGTAAAGTAATTGCAGTGAAATGCATTCTCCTGGCAAAAACTGTAACTGTTTTAAAGACAGACCCCCACTGAATGATCCTATTTTTATCCTGAAATAGTTTCCTCTCTGTCGGTGTCTTACAGATTGAATGTAAGGAGCCATGAAACGCTTGAAAAGAATTTTGCCCAGCTTTAGGAAAAAAGATTTGGAAAACAGAGAAATGAGCTATTTTTTTTAAAGAACACTTGAAAAATAACTGCTGACAAATCACAACAGCAGCCTACAAAAAACCACAACTGTTTAGCAGTTGCTGTTAATATGTGATGAGGGACGAAAAAAAAGAGAATGAAATTTAAAAGAGAAGATTGCTGTGACTCAGATGACTAATCTTCCGGTTTATTAGCTGCTGTGTTTCTCTGTAATTACGGGCAATGCAGACCTGCAAGCTGAGGATTTTGGTCCTCATCTTATGCCCAATGTACTGAGGGTAAGACTCCATATGATTCAGTGGACCAGGGAACCGGCTGTTTTGCACTGTCTCTCCAGTCCCACAAGACTCTAAGTGCTTCTTTGTTCATGTTTGGTATGGTCAGGTAGCCACAGGTATTTGGAAGCTAAATGAAATGTGGTAGCAAGTGGAATCTGCTGTATTGTCCACTACAGTTCAGATATCTTGTACCTTCACAGGAAATACTGCTAATAGCATACTCTCTGTGGCTTTTAATTCAGTGTAAGGAAGCACCTGAATTACCAGATCTTTCTAAATGTCACTTCTCCAGGAGAAGGACACTCAGAATGGGGCTCAAAACAGAAGACAGGATCTTCATAGCACAGGTCATCACAGAATTATTCTACATAAAGCTGTTAATGCCCTTGGTTAGAAAGAATCAAAGTCTAGAAGCTAAGTGAAGACAGCAGACACACAAACTTCAATTCACCTTTTTCCTGAGGATCTTGGATTTCATCTTGGATTTCTGAACTCTCTCTGCTACTTTGTTCTTATTATTGTTATCTTTCAGAGAGCTGCCGCCATTCTCAAACTGCTTTTAGGTCTCCATCCTCCACAGCAGAGTTTGCTGATACTCTCTTGCCTATCCAATACCCCCAGATCAGGAATGGAGAACAGTCAAATCCAGTCACATGAGTAACGATATAGAAGGTTCATACACAACAAACAGTTCTCTCAAGCCA
Organism: Dromas ardeola; assembly: GCA_013398915.1. NCBI lineage: Eukaryota > Metazoa > Chordata > Aves > Charadriiformes > Dromadidae > Dromas > Dromas ardeola. Next base: position 11,020 of record VYZM01019964.1, read on the forward strand.
AATGCTGATGAGAATTGAGAGGCTCAAGTAAATTTTTTTATGAATGTCTAAACTCCTGAATGTTAATATAAACACAGTAAAAATGATCTAGGGCATCCATTCGCTCCCAGGCGTTGCAAATGAGAGACATATCCAGCTCCTAAGAAAAATGTCACAGAAACATTAGAAGCCATGAGTAGTCGATGACTTCAACTTTAAGTCACATTAATTTCTAATGCCAGTCATCAAAACACTAACTCTCTTGAAATTATTTCTAGGATGCAATGAATTAAAGAAAAAATTATATTGAAATTGCCTTAAGAAGTGAAAACAATCTGCTTCAGTCACAGCCCACCAGAAGCTATTTGACCAAGTTCAACAGCTGGGAAGTCTGTTTCAGTCCTCATTTATGCTCCCTTTGCCATACCAATTGATGTCAAGTGTGAACCATGAGAAAGTTTAGAAAGCCAGCAAACAAGCTGTAAACAAGCGACTGAGGTAGAGGTAAATGTTTTATTGCTGGCATCTTGCATCAGGTTCAGAGTCTGGTGTTTTAAACTCCATTGCACAGTTACACTGTGCGTTGATTTATAGTGTTTATGGCAACCAATATTAGATGGCTCTACAGTGTAAAAGAATGTCAGCCCTGCATTACAATCATTGTGTCTCGCTACATCTGTGTGATTTACAGGAAAACACATTCTGTCATCAAGCATTTTTTTTTCTTTCTTTTTAGGAAATCTGACTTCACTTCTGTGTTAAACGATGATCGCTCACAAACTGGAAAGTGTGAGCAATTGTGAGTGCGACAGAAGCTGAAATCCTCACGGCCTTTTAATTTTATTTTTAGTGTAAAACAATTCGGCTTTTAGATGGATGTGCACAACTGGTGGGAGGAGAAGGAAACATGGAACATGAGAGATGGAAAAGCTGAAATACAATAGGATCCAATATTCTGTGATTTACAATTGATCAAAACATTAAGATGAATAATCTGTAACCAAGAGGTAATGTTAATTTACAGCAGACAATGTTATTAATGTAGCTATATGCGTTGCTGAACGGGAGACATTCCTGATGATAAACTGAAGGTAAATCACAAAGACAGCACTGTTTTGGTTATGAATTGGATGCATTTTTATTTAATTTGTCTTTCCAGCCCATTGGTCTTACGCGCATTTTAATGACGCTTCTCTGAGATCCTCTTTTGGAGTATTTTAAAGGGTGTGCTCCTAATTTTGGAGTTCTGAGTGACCATAAAGTCAAGTACATTCCTGTTTGTTAACAGAGTAAGATCTCTCTAGCAAAGTGGAAACAAAGGCTAAACGGAGAAGTCTTTTCATATTTTTCTAGTAATAACAAAAGAGCTCCACTTAAAAAAACCAAAAAAACCAACTTGGAACCACTCCTTATTTGACAGGCAAATTGCCTGTGAGCAGGGAGAGCTGAATTCTTCACTGATTACCTTGCTTTAGCTCTTTCAAAGCCACCCAGGAAAAGGAGAAAATATCACGCAATTTGCATCTGTGAGCCAACCTGCAGACATTTACAATCTGACCTAGGCAGAAAACACAGACAAGGTTTCTTCCACCTTTCTGTTTCTTATGCAAACATATGTGGAATGGGATGATCTGACCCTCCAAAAATACTCCCAGGGCATACACAGCCCATTTTCACATGAGCAGCCCTGCAGCTTCTACACAGAGCGGAGTTCTTTGAAAACAGAATAAAAAAGGGGATAACTTGTCACTACAATGCCGAAGATAACTTGCTGCATTTGCACAATAAACAGCAGCTGGGAGCTGCTTCCCAAATAAATATTCAAAGTGATTTAATTGACAAACACATCCCTTAAAGGACGGAGAGAAGTGTCACTCCCTCTACAAGGTGAAACCAATTACAGTTTCTACTGTTACTATTAGAAAAGGAAAAAAAATAATCCAGCAACAAGCGTAAGTAGCAATTATAGGTATTTCATGACAAAGAGACACTTGACAAAAAAGCAAAAATAGTCTGAAGCTTTTCTGGAAAAAAAAAAAAAGAACTTCAGCTTCCTTAGCAGGGAGAGTTTGAATTATGATTGCAATTTACAGGCCCTGTTAGTGAAATTGTTCTTTTATAACTGTGCTTTTTATAGAAGACAGTAGTAAGAAAAAGCAAATATGCATTTATGGACATTAAGAAAGGGAGAATATGATAAGAACACACATGGTCACTGCAAACAACAGATTATACGGGAAGCATTTTTTGTGTCTTCTTTAGAAGTATCTCTCTAGATAATGGATTATATGGACCACTGTCTGATTCTCTGCTCATCTACAGTTCCATTTGCTTTGAAGCATCTAAAGATACTAAAATAGAAATGTATTAGAGAGACTTGGTTTTGTTTGTTTGTGGTTTTAGTTTATATCATTTCAATTCTCAGGAAAAGTGTGGGTTTTTTTTTTACCTTTTACTTTATTTTCTGTCAACCTTGATTAGATACTTATTTGGTAAAAGCAAAGTTCCCTTGACCAATTTCAGCAATGTTCAGCCAGTTGCAAGTAACAAATTTGCACTTGGTGCCGTAGCTGCTGAGCCTACAGGTGGTACAGCTCATCAGGATGACAGCACAGAGGGACTGAAGAATTAGTTTGCTAAGATAAGGCGGGGTAGCGACAAACAGTGTCCCATTTCATTACTTGCACCCACATTCATTCCCATCACAGAGCATCCCTGCATCCCAAGCTGACCGCTTCACAAGCCCAAATCCTACTGTGTGGGATGCTGTTAAAAAGCAAAAATGAATTATATAGAAAAATAAGGATAGGATGCAACGTGTAAAAGTGTAGATTCAAGATTGTTTGCAAGTGGCCCTTTTGCCTTTTTTCACCTTGTGTTGGTGGGAAGTGTGACACTGACAGCCTCAAATGCTGATCTCCTGTATTTGCCTCTCCCCGAGCACAAGGCAGATCAGGGCAGTTTTCCCACCCTCGTCATCAGCACTGGCCATCAGGATCATTGGCTGGGAGTAAGAGTTCAGCTTTCTTGCCCTCGTGTTTTTACTTCTAGCACTGGTAAGAACAACACAGTTTTGGTAATGTTTGACCACTTGTATAGGAGCTGGTTATTTCCAGCTGACCACCAGAGAGGTTGACAATTTAGAGTAACTATAAACATGAATAGGATTGAAGACAGTGATTAGGAGTTGGAAGTATCTGTTTCCCAGTACCAGACAGTGCTGATAACTGCTTTACCAGTTACTTCTTTCCATGCACAGAGCGTTTTGTTGGTTTTTTTTCAAAAAAAGAAAACACACACACACAAAAAAAAAACCAAGCGTCCCTACTTGCATTTCAGTGAGACCCAAAGAAATTTTTGATCAATATCTGCTCATTTTTACCATTGCATCCCTTCAGCTTTCAGGCTACATTAGTGTAAGTGAAAACTGAATTTGCTCCTAAATGACTTCAAGTGCTGTAAGAAAACAAAGCCATATTGCAATAAGACAGAGTTCCAGCAACATGAGATCTCTTCTCAGCTTTTCTGGACCTGGTCCTTCAGTGGCGTAAATCAGGATAAGCCTGTTGTTGTCTAAAGACTATGCCCATAAAATATGTTATTCTTGACTTAGATGTGCCTGGCTCC
>VYZM01019973.1:11670-24906 GCA_013398915.1 Dromas ardeola
AAGATCAAGAAAGCAAAGTTTGAATTTTCAAATATATGCCATGATTCACTACAACTATGTCAGACTTTTGAGGTTGCAATGATTTTAGGACCATATGGTCGCTATGTTATTGAAACATCAGAACTATGCAGAAGTTTTACAAGCAGATGATGAAATTATTTGTAACAGACTAACATAATTAACAACAAAACAACTTTCCACTAGAAAGTATTTGCATACTTTAACTCCTTGTCAAGTGTAAAGGGAGTATCCTCTCTAAATATGGGCTGTTTTCCCATGCTGAGAAAAAAATAATGAAGTTGTATTTGGCAAGTTGTAATATATTAGCTTGCACTTCAATTTTCATTGACTGGAAACAAATAGCAATTACCAAGCTTTTAAAACAGTTCATCCACAAGTTAGTTTGACACACAAGGGTAAATATTCCCACCACCTACTCCAAAACCAGCCTTTCAAAGCACTTTCCAAAACCAAAACAAGCTCCAGACACTAGGAAAAAGGTGGGAAGAAAACTTCCGACTTCACACATTTGATTGTACAATGTAATAATGGAGTTGCCAGATCATGGTAAAGAGCTAAACTCTGATCAACAAATATTAGTATGCAGTTATTGTAAAATGAATAAGTTGAATACATTACATTCTAATTGTACCAGGTTACTGGAAAGAAACTATCTGGATGAAAAGTATTTCCTTTCAGACCTCAGTGATTACAATGGGGAAAAGATGTTTTTGGTTTTATTTGATAAGATTTTGGAAATTATTCTGAATTAAGAGCAAGTTTCACATTAAGAAAAAGCACAGGCATTAAGTCAACTGCACAAATTAGGGTATGGGGGCGGGGGGCAATCTATAAGCAAGAAGAAATCTGTCCAAGCTAGCAAGATACAAAACTCTCAATAAAGACTATTATTCTGAAAGCAAACAGACCAAAATCAAAATTAAATTATGCCACTCAGGCAAAAACTTTACACTTAGTACTTAAATCATCTAATTCCCATCTGTATTACAGAAACCCACAAGTGTTTAAAGACAGAAAAATCACCCTTGAGTCTTCACAGTCTAAAGGAGAGTTCCTTTCTTAATGTATTTGTATCTATTGAGAGACAAGCACACGGTGTACAAGATGACAAGTGAAACAAGATGAGAAGTTTTTCTTCTTGTACTGGAAATGGCTCTGGAGTTTAAGTCTAACTCTCCAAGAACACAGCTGGACCCTGGGTTCACTACTAGCTAATAAAACTGTCAGCCAGGCATCTGCAAGGAAACACACAGGTCATGGATCACTATTCAGAAGGAAAGGCTCGAGGCTACAGAATTTGGCATAAAGGCACTGAAGTTAGTTTAGGAGCTTAGTACTGTATTTGCCAAGAATGACAGCCAGACAACCCCACACATGTTTACTACCTTGCTGGTATTGCTGCGGAAAAAAGACAAATTCCTGCATTGCTTTAACAGTGGAGATCCAAGAGCGTGCAGCTTAATTCCAAAGTGCTGTTAACAAGGAAATGTTATCCTGTATTAATTTTACTTGTTGACCTATACATGCTTTGTATTACCTCACAATTTTTTAATGTGATTTGGCACGCTGGATCATGTTGAATTAACTTCTGAATGTATAGTAAAAATTGACAATGAATTTGTTCATTTTGAACAAGTCACTTTAGCAATCCCCACTTCCGGTTAGAGCAACTGTCCTTTTGAGTGTAGAGGGTGGGGGCGGGCGCGGAAAGAGGAACGGTCTGGTCAAACACAGTTTAGAAGCACTTAAGCACTTACAGGGCAAATCCAAACCCACATGTTCCAAGTTCCTCTGAAACTAAGTCTTCTCTTCAGTCTCAGAGCGTCATGTTTTCCATTCGTCCTGCTACAAAGGCTCCCAAACACACTCAGAGCTCCCCACACCTTTCACGCTTCCCACCTTACAAGTCCTCCCAGTCATTCCAAGGCCATCACCCCCCACCATATAGCTCACACCACAGGACAAGTGTAGACTCTCAAAAAATCACTGTTCCACCTGATCTGGTCACCCATTTTCTCCACTCCTGAAAAAAAATAAGACAGTGTTCCAACAGCTCAAACGAAACAGTTACACAGAGCTGTTGGAGGGAGCTAGACTGGAGGACTAGGCTCAGATTCAGAAGACTGCAAGCCAGTAATTCCAGTAGGACTCAAAGAGCTGAGATCTACAGCCTTCACTCTTGGATAGGTAGCAGACATGGCTCTATTCAGTAGGACAAAACCAGAACACATCTTCCACCCCAAAACCTGTTGTTGTGCGTACCCCACTGCTGCTACCCTTCTTTCCCAGGTCCAAGAATTTACAGCAGCAAGAGCTAATTATCATAAAAAACACCCAACAGAAGCAAAGGGCGGCAAGCAAGAAGTGTAGACAGAAGGACATGGACAAAGGAAATTTTTCTGTTCTATAAAGCAAGGTCTTGCATTCAAGCACTAAGCGTGATTTTAGTTACCAGAGTAAGGTTCAAAGTTTTGGCATTAGTGGTCTGTCACCATGTTAGGCAAACTTAGGAGCTTCTCTTCCAATGGCCATGCTCATAATGACTTACCCTCATGAACTCAGAACAGCGGCTGCACTCGAGGCATAGCACTTAGATTATCTAACACCCAGGAATAGGCAATTCCCAACACAATCACACCTACCGCTTTCCATGCCTTCCTTCACAAACCATAACCTGCTTGGTTTCCTGCTCTCCTTACTCACCATCACCGTACTCGTGTGGTAAAACCTGATGAAAATACCGGCAATTTGGGAATTTAAAAAAAAAAAAAGCAGCAAAGGCAAATCATATTTACCAAAATCATGCACTGAAATCACATACAACTAATTACTCAGTTTTGTTAATGCACAAAACTTGGAACTAATTTGACATCAGTCAAATTAAGCCACAGACATCTGAAATTTATGCATTATGATCACCCCAATGCCACAAATTCAGGAAGATTGCAATCTACTCATTTTGCAGAGATATGCAGATATCTTAAAAATAAATACACAAAACCAACTTTGGTGCAACATTTCTAGAAGATACAGCAAACAGATAATCCCAAGAGAACTGTTAACTTAGATACTGACTGGTATCTGATGAAAGGCATAAAGAGAAGCCCTTTAAGTGCACAGAAACAAAGATGTAATGAAATGGTTTCTCACTTGCTTCAGCAGGTACACCTACTCCTGCGGAAATGAACAGCTCTGACAGAGCATTCTTTGTTAAAAGCAGCCAAACCTCTGGCCCTAACCTGGCACTGCTCTTTAATTTAGGAAAAGGGCACTGTACTGGAATCTTTAGATTCCATCAAACCATCTCCACAGCTACTAACGTCTGAGAGTAGGGATTTAGAGGACCATATCCACAATCTAATCTGGTCATTTTACTTACTGCAAAATCACGTTAAATTAATACTGCAACCTTATTGAAATAATTTCTGGACACTGATACTGGTAAGAGCCTTTTTTTTTTTTCCTCCAACAGATAAATTCCTGATCAATTTGTACACAAGCGTTTGCCAACACACAGATTATTACCAAGAATTACCTCCCAGACTCAAATACATCAAGCCATCCCTGACTGCATTCCTAAAAGTTAAAACATTTTCACCAGTTGCTCAAAAAGCTCATAGGTTTCTCCACAATTTGATTTCACTCTTCAGCCAAGCTTTCCCTTCAGTGTTTCCTTGACACATCACTAGTTCCTCTTCAAATACACACCACTGTCAGTCAGCGGCTACTCACAGCGCTGTTGCACTCTTCTACCCTTGCTGCATAGTAAATTGTTGTGCAAGCAGCACAAGCACAAACTACCTATAACAGAAACAATCACAATTACAAGGTATGATGACTGTCCACAGTAATCCACAGAAACTCCCTGTGCATTTCAGTCAACAGACTACAGTATACAAAGGTACAAGTGCAGAACCCGTACAAACCATTTCACATGTGTAACGCTGCATGCTCCAGCAGAAGTCTTGTAAATAGAAGCACTAGGTAGCAGGAACACGCACATGTGTAATTATGGAAGTGTATTCATATGAAACTGAGAAACAGCATCCTTTCAAAAATACGGTAAGCCTTCAGAGTAGCAATCCCGAAAGTTTGCTTTTCATCAGTAGCGAGCAAGTTTGCTATCTGGTTGGTGAGATTCCAGGTGGCAATGTCATCCCTCCTTTCACTGCTAGAAAGGCCATGTCTTCTAGCTCTTGCAGTTTACAATGACCTGTGCAGCTCTTTCACATCCTAGAAATCTGCAGCTGACACCGTCCTTTTATACATTGACTTTGACAGATCAGAAGCAGATCTCCACCAAAAACCAGCTGTTCCGTAAGTGAAAAACACCTGAAATGATGGTAAGGACTTTTTTTTAAACCTGAACTATTGAACTACTAAATTATTCCGATTTAAATATGTTTATTTTTCAAGTGTAACCTATGAGTAACTAGAATAATCACAGCAAGGGCTGCTCAGTTAGATCCACCTCAATTAAGGATAGGAAACACTTTTTTGCTGATGTTTTAAAGATGACCAAACCATTGAAATGACAAAGTCATTCACACAGACACTAGAAATTACAGTTTCTAGAAAGTGTTAAATGAGATTTTACCTGAATTAGTCTTCAGTCCTATTTATTCAGCCTATTAGTTCAATAAAGCTCACACACCAATTATGAAGTAAATTTTAAAAAAAAGGCTGCCTCAAGCTTTTCTGGCTTTAAAATCAGTAGATATCGCTTACAGACCTTATTATTAGTCCCAGATTATAAACTAAGATGATCAGAAGTTGAAAGTAAACTACAACCTTCTTTTATAAAGTAAGTTCTGAGTACAAAGCTTTTGCACTTAAGCATTTATTTTACACATTTGAAGGCACTTTCAGATACTGTTCCAAGTGCTCTTTGATCTTTTCCCTTTCACTAGCCAATAACGTGTGTCCAGTTTCTCTTTAAAGTCAAAAGCTCATTCAGCTGCCTATGGAAATAAACAAAGACTTTAACACACTGTCTTCCTTTAAGTTACATACATTTAAAAATAAAGGTGCTCATATTGTAACTCCTTATTAGGAAGTGATCACCAACTTATAATCAATTATAGTCTCAAACTGGCGTATTTTAATGGCTATCAGGTAAGTACATTTACTTACAGAGAATAGTTAAAATTCACAAATGGAAAAAAAAAAAGAAAGATTGAAATGACCAGTATAGCGTGATGTGCAGCAGTGTATTACTACAGCATACAAAATGCTTTAAAGCTGCTGAACCAGATCAGCCACACAGCAGCCAATACGTGCATCATCCTGTTCACACTAATGACTCACACTGACAGCATCAAGCAGGCTTCCCTATATTGAACTACTGCCCAGAGAAGTCACACTGATAAATGCAGAGAAACTACAGTAGCACAAGGGAGAAATCACTGAAAGTACTTACTTTAATCCCACTTTTTTTTTTTCCCCATATATATATATATATATGCATATTTGTTTGAGTTTTTACAGGTTTCAGGAAACATTTCACAGTGTGAAACAACAAAAATTTGTAAGTACAGGTTTAAATGGCAGACTATCAAACTATAGATAACTGCTCAAAATGAGACGCAGCTCATCCTTAAACTGCAACACTGAACGTATGAAACTGCGCAATTTGGGCCAACAGAACATTACCAACATTATCAGCAACGAAGAACACACATTCCATCCAACACAATACCTATGCTTAGACAAACCGTTCTGCTTGTCTAATGCAGATGCACATAATCTTGAATAGTTCTACAGGCAGTATAACTAGTACTGCCATAAGGTGCACAGGAAACCGTGTTGGACTACATTAACAGTCTTAAACTAAGAATATGCTGTAAGAATCTCCAACAGCATTTTCTACATTGGCTGACTGTAAACAGTCTTAGACTATCAGATGAAGCAAAAAAACAACTCCAAAAAAAAATTTGGACAACAAGAATACATTTAAAATTTTACATGCTCTCAAGAAAAACAAGGTGAAGAACCCATAGTTACTGACCTAGTTTTCATCTACTGCCTGCAGTAACAGAAGCTTGACAAATACACTCCTTTCCCTTCTGTAGGGTCAAAGCTTAGAGCAGGTTGACTTTCACTCCAAGAGTACTAAGGCGGCTCATTAATTTTCATTTTTATTCAGAAATGAACTGCACAGTCATCTTGCAAGGTAGCTACCCAAATATCCATGAACTCTCAACCTGACTTCTGCTAACCAAAGAACATGTTTTATCCTGTCCAAAACCAGGGTAATATAACTGAAAGGAACAAGAACAAAATCATTAGCGTGCTTTGAAGAGATAACAAGAAACAAGTTCATCAGCATTTTAACGAATAGAGCCCTTCCTACCCAAATGTGAAAACAAGCAGTGGATAAGGTAAAACCAGAACACTGCTTACTTGTTGCTATGCTTGCCTAAAAATAAATGCTGCTTTAAGGCTGTTCTGAGTTGTTTTAAATCTGCTCTGCTCAGTGACCTCAAGAATCAAACCTTGAAAGAGTGATCCTCCGGCAAGAGATTCTTATCTGCTCAAGGAGTGATCAATACCTTTCCCATTCACAGTGTTTCCATTGACCTACCTGTAGAGGAAGCTCGGCTAACACTACAAATCCTTCCTCCCTTCCTCAAGGAAAAACCTGTCTCAAATGAAGATTCAAACGTACATAGGGTTGTCTTAAATCCTTTTTCTACGAGAGAGGGAATCTATACTTAAATGGGTCATCAAGTACCAGTCTGATGAAAGTTCCTGCTGATAGCCTCTGAAGTTCACCAGAGCATTTAAATTAATAGAGATCTAAACACAATTTACACTCTCCTCATCTGAAAGTGCCAGCAAATCTGTAATAGAAATACACAAGAACACCACAAAATATTTAAAAACAAAAAAGTCAATAAAAAAGTGCTGGCTGAATTTAACTTCCCAACAAATTGAGCTTACACCCAGGGCTGTAGTAGATGGAAGACTTTAGATGAGTTTGAACTGTCTTAAAAAAACTACAGCTTAATAGTGTTCAACCTCCCCCATCCTTCACCCCCACTACTGCTTCTACCAATGCTCATCTGATTGCAGGAGGAGAGCTCTAAGACAGAAGAAAACTAAGTCCCCAAACCAGTCTACAATAAAATCTGATAAGCAACAGTGCAAAAAAGGGACAAGGAGGGCAAGAACAGCAGAGCAGCAGCATTAGCTTCACTTGGCTTAAAACTGTCATAGAGCAATACCGTGACTATAAGCTGCTTTAAAAAGAGAAGACTCTTTTACGGTGGTGGGATTCTTCTGTCGTCAAAGAATACCTGCAAGTGATTGGGATGCAAAAAAAAACCTTGATACGTTCAAGAATGTACATATTCTAGATGAATGTTCACAATTTACCTGAAAACTTTTCCATCATGTTGCCTGTCCCATTACAGTATATTTAACACTGTTCTTAAACATTATTTGGATTTCTCAAAAAGACTGCAAACTTTAAATAGATCCCATCACTTTAATTAAATCCAAGAAATCTACCATTATGTCAAAGTAAACTTTAAAAATAGAAAAATGGTTAATAAGAAAAGGACACATGCACATGTGCACATACACAGGTGACCATCTGAAAATAGACGCTCTTCCCTTCGCGATCTTTCTTTAATGTTTTAATAAACATTACTTGTATTTTAGGTCCAAAATTCTAATATTGCCATTAAAGACTGTGATATATAAGCTGTGTCTATGCGCATTAATCTAAACTTCAGGATAACTTTAGGATGTACCTTAAAGATGAGTACTGCATGTATGCTGCAACGTACCTTTTCCACAAAATGCTATTGCACACAAAGACAATTCTAAGCCTGAGCCAAGTTTCATAATAACCTACTCTTCCAATTGAGTACAAGCAATCTGTTTCAAAGCCATAGAACTGACGCTGTACCACAAGGAACTTCGACATTTCAGAAGTTTGAATTAAAAATAAATATGTCATTTTGTGTTGTTTGTTTAAAAAAAAAGGTGGGGGGCAGCAGAGGAAGACACATTTTAACAACACTGCAATCCTGGAGAGAATAGCGAAAAAGTAGTGACAATTATATTCCTATATTACTAATATTAAACTTTGGCTTGAAACTTGCTATTCCTGCACTAGTTTCTCTGTGCAAGATTTTGGTTACCATCACTGAAAATACCTCAGAAGCTGAAGTAAGCACTGCTTCTAAGTACATAAGCAGATGTACACACAGGCTTTAATTTTCTGCTTTGCTAGTCTGATAAGGCAAACCCTAAAGAATAACAAGCTGAAACAAACTAAACTAACTCAGCTAGTCATAATGTGAAACTTCTCTTCAAAGCTGTCCCAAAATCTTGCGTAGCAAGTTTACTTCAATCCATGCCTCACGGAATATAAGTATTAAAAAAAAAAAACCCTGAGCTCACAAAAAAGAAACATTCTCAGGACCTCTAGAAGCTTCTTAACAGAGAGGCCCTCCTTAAAAAGTACAAAAAGTCAGAAGGGCCAAGAACAAAAAGGCATAATAAACGTAGAACCTCTTCAAAGGGTGCTCTGGAAAAGCCACACTACATGTAAAGTTAAATAAGGTGAGGAAGAGAGGGTACTGAAGCAAGAGAAGTCGCTAAAATGCAAGTAACTGCACCCTAATCCCACAGAACATTTTCAATTCCCGTAAAGCATGCAAAACCATTAACACAGTATCCTGAACGTTAGTGAAGAAGTAAGTTCCATACTTGATAACCTAGACCATATATTTACCTTTTTATGTTTTTATCTCTGCTTGGAAGCTATTCCAATACTACAATTCTTCCCCTACACATTATCTACCTTCTCACAGTCAAATATCAATGTGGCAACTCCCAAAGAATTATAGCATTTTTAAATCCATTTAGCATTCAAGAATTATCACCAAAGAACAAGCATGTCATTCATATACATTCAGCAAGGACTGCATGTGCTATTTGTCACCTGAAACCCCAAACGTTAATCCAAAATGTCAACAAAAGATAGTTCTGTAAGAAACTACAATTAAGGCAGATAGCCTACAAATACAAGGGTTTCTTTGTGAACATCAATTTCACAACTAGTTTGTGTAGCAGCAGTCTTTTAAGTTTTTCAAAAATGCTTTATGTTGTTCAGTCATTAAACAATTCTTTACACTGTAGAAAAAGAATACCTACCATTTGACAGCTAAGTTTTGCACTTCACCATTTTTATCTTCCAGTAATTTCAAAATCATCTTCACCACCTTTCTTTCACTGTCATCATCCAGCTTGATAGAATCTTTCTGTAGTTCTGTCATCAAGTCATTAGTAGCCATAAACCTGACAAAAGATAGTCAGATAATTATTGCTAAAAGGATATGGGTTATTCACAGTGCTCAGCATTCAAGATTCTCAGTTTCCACCATTTATTATCAAATTAATCACATTCAACGTTGGATTACTGTTACCTGTTTTGTGATGCAAGTAACATTTATTTTAGTTGTAGAATAAAAATGAGAAAATTTGTATTCAAAAATGACAATAACTTTTAGTTAGGCCATCATCCTTCCCTGATGAGGACAGCTACATATTTTACTTCTACTGTTTACATTAGATTCCAAATGATTTCCACAAAGTAAAATGGACACTTTCACAGATTTTAAGTAGTCCTTTCATTAGCTGTGCTGATGTTGTACAAAATAGGATTTAATTTTTAAAGTTTGTTAAAAAAAAAAGTAATCTCTGTTCTGAGTTTATTTTAAAACAACTTTTAAGCAAGAAGAATACCGAGTTTTTTAAGCATTCTCCCACAAAATTCATAAAAGCCAAACATTAATGAAAGAGAAATAAAACTGAAGCTACGTTTTGTGTTTTTGATTTACTTCCCCTGTACAGACTAGTTTGTTTGTAGTGCAGACAATGGCCAATAAATTTATCCTGCCCTCACTCCAGGGTGCCACATTAAAGACCAAGATTAATTCTTGAGAGATCAAGCAAATAAAATCATCTTTCACATCAATTAATTTACTATTCAACAACGCTGTCATATCCACCAATACAACAACATACTGAGAAATTACTTTCCAAAAATAATGCTTTTATGTCTTTTGTTGCTTTTCCTTCTGAAGTCTGTTTTCCAATCTGGTCTTCTTTTGTAAGCGTCCTCTCTTCTCAGGAGAAGTAACAGAGATGTATTACTCAATTACGGATCCCATGGGCTTTGGTACCAATCCCAAACCCCATTCAAAGCTCCAGATAAAACTGGTCTGTAATTAAACAGTTAAGATTGACATTGGGACTTCAGGCACATCAGCCTCAAGCAGACATCACTTGAGCTCAGGTCATACTTGGAAAGTTCTCTTTACAGCCTGACACGCTAGGTACTTTTTTATTGAAAATTAAAGCCAAGACTCTGCATAATCGTAATATGCATCACAAATGCCAGATGCCTGCTGTCACAGAATGGACCCCAACTTGTCCTGTCTTTTAATACAGTAATTCCAGTTTAATAGTCTCAAGGTGTTTCTAAGATAAGACTTCAGTCATTTTTCATTCACTCCAACAGCCCCTCTGAAGCAAGTCTGTAATCTGACAGAAAACAGATGTGTGCACGAACAGACGATGAATGCAAATGGCATCAGCTTTTAAGCACAGCAAGGAAAAAACTACTTGGTAAGTTAACGTAATGGACAGACAGGACGGGAATAAAGATATACACGAAGTCACACAATACTAGAACATTCAAAAACTGCCTCTCTGTTACTGCTATATTTACCTCCTTTTCTTAAACCTTCTTAATAGCCACCCCTCACTTCCTTGGTCAATAGCCCCCATTTCCTAGCCGTATGAATTCACATGCACTCATCACCTACTTGTGACAAGTTCCTAAACTAAGCAGAGCTTGGGCATCTTCAGTGGCACTCAACTACAACTGAGGAGTCCTCCTGGCGAAGTCCTCCATTAAAAAAAACCCTACCCAAACCCCATAATGGTGTGGGGAGGCCTGGCGACTTTAGTTTAAAGTAGCTGGTATTTAGAAACCTGGCTTTGAGTAGTTTAGATGTGGCCCTTAGTCACAACTGCCTCTTCCTCAGGCACATCATACCTTACCTGGCACAAAGCAGCAGCATGTCAGCAGTTCCTCATACCTTGTACTCAGAGTAGTCATTCTCCTTCTCCAGTGAGGACGCTACTGCCACACAGTGAATTGCCACCTTACATTACTGCCCATTTTAGAACTTAAGTTCGAGTTTCTGGACAATAAATGCTACAAACATTTGCACTGGACAAGTCTGTTTATCCAAAAAAATGGAGGATTAAATTTTATAGTAAAGTGGTTACTCAAACTGTGGTTTATAACTCACCTCCCTGATATCAACAGGTTAACTACACTGTCCCTCTTCAAAGGTATATCATCTAAGAATAAATGCACTTACAGTTACTAGTACTACATACTATTTTATCCATTATGCAAATACACGGTACGCATAAAAGTTTCATAAAGCGTGTTACTGCATAACAAGCAGTTTGTAAAGGTCTATCATCACTCATTTTTATGGTTTGTAAAGGCAGATTTTAATCCATGCTAAGAAAAAAAAAATTAATATTCGGGAATTCCAAAGTTGTTCAAAGCTCCTAGAACAGGTAATTTCTAAAGTGTGCTCTCCTAAAGCAACGACAAAACAAGTTTTAACTACATTCAACTGGGGAAAAAAAGTGCTTACTACAACTGCATTTGACAGGTATGACTTACACCTTTTATGCAGAAAGTTTTAAACTCATTAAAATCGGTATTTAGTCGCAAATCCATTAGAATTTTTTGTAAGTCATCCTCCCCATGAGCACAAAATGCAAAGCTCACTTAACTACAGAAACAAATTAGCATGATAAAAGTAAAAAAAATCTTCAGTAACATTCAGAAGAAAAAATGTCTGAATCTATTTTTAGTACAATTTAAATAAAGCAGGGAATTCTGGACTGTCTTCTTTTTAAACTAATCAATATTTTTTTCTACTTCCAAAATTTCTAGCCTAAATTCTCCAGGTATTATCATGTTACTAAAATCTGAAAGAAATTTGCATGAAAAAAACATAAATTTATCGCATCTGTGTCCAGTGCTACAACAGTTTGTCAAAAGCAAACAAGATTATTCCAAATCCAACTTTCTGGTTATTTAATTATCACCTCTGTTTTCCTTTAGATTTTAATATATTAGCAAGAGACTTGTCTGGATGTCAACATGTTCTTTAACTATAAACTAAGCACTGTAATGCTGCAGCAAAGCAACAAAACCCAAGTGCATTTTATGCCTTTTCCCTGTCTGTATTCATGTACCCTCTTTGACAAATAAAGGCTTAAAATGTGAATTTCTGGTTGCATGCAATACAAAGAAAGGCAATTATTTTTAACCTAATGCTTTGCCAGAACTACTGTGCAAATTTATCATCTCTGGTGGTTTTTAATAGCTTGCTTATACCATTTCATTTTCTGATATTCAAATGCTTCAAACTTTCTCTGCTATTGATTTATTACAAAGCAAGCAAATGATCTAATAAAGTACTGATTTTGTGACAGATCTTAAGTTTAAAATTACATATACTAGTCCTGTCCCCATAAGACTTAACTGGACTTCTCGCTCTGGATGCACAGACTTTTAGAGGCAGTACCAAATTATGCGATGAGCACAAAAACCCTCTTGTCTACAAGCTGCAGCATCCTGGAAGCGTGTGAGCTTAGGATGTTCTGGGTGGCCCTCCCTCCTCCTATTCGCGGAATCGCAGGATCCCTATTTTTTTGGAGGTTGGGAAGGGACCCAGGGAGGTCATCTCAAAGCCAGCAGGTTGCTCGGGGCTTCATCCGTTCGGCTTCTGAGCCTCTGCGAGGATGGAAAACTGCACCGCCGACCTCCTCCCCCGCCTTCAGCCCCTCGCAGCTCAGCAAGCCCGAGGGCCGCTCAGCTACTCCCGGCCGCCTGCGATCTCTGCCCGCGACGCGGGGAGGCCGCGGCTTCCCCTGCCCCGTCCTTCACGGGTGGCAGCAAGAAGAGCCGCTCCCCTCCCGCCAACTTTCTTCCCGGGGTGGCGGCAGATTCGCGCCCAGCCCCGCGGGGGCGGCCCCGGGGAGAGGAGGAAGGAGGCCCTCTCCCACCCCGAGAGGCTCCGAGGCGGGCTCGCAGCACCGGGCCCCCCTCGGCCCCGCCGCCCTGTCAGCCGCGGCGCCAGGCCCGGGCCCGGCGCGGAGGCG
>VYZM01019973.1:25586-71453 GCA_013398915.1 Dromas ardeola
CTACGCTTCCCAGCGCGCATCGCGCCCGCGCGGCGCCCGGGGGCTATTGGCGGTGCATGCTGGGAGTTGTAGTTCGCGCGGGACGAGAGCGCTTCGGCGGCGCGTTGCCCGCCGGGAGGTGGAGCCTCGTTTTGGTGCCAGGCTGGAGTGCTGCAGGGGGTGGGGTGGCGGTTGGTGTCTCTTAGGGCTGGGTCCGGCTCGCCTGGAGGGAGAGCCCGCTGAAAGGCGGTCTGACATAAACTTCTCCCCCTTGTTCTCTGTAGCAAAAGAGGTTACCGAGGCTCTGAGCTCCTGTCGGTGGGGCACCAGGCACAGTGTTTTGTGTTCGGTGGCCGTTACAAACCCTTGGCCTCTCCTGGCCTTAGCAAGGCTGCAGGGTTCTCTTCCAGGCCCTCTTGTCAGCGGGCAACGGCTCCTGTTGTAGCTGAGCACACTCTGGAAATGCCTGGCAGAAACCAAAAGTGGTGATGTGAAAATTAATTTTCTTGGTAAATAACGGCATGCTTCCATCAGTCGTCGTTCTCAGTGAGCCATTTGAAAATATGATGTGGGTGCTTTCAGAGGTCTTGGAAGCCAAAGGGCACCTTTTAGAGATTTTTTTTCATGTCAGTCTCACTAGTTTTCTGGGACTAACCAATGATCTACCCGTGCATGGGTATCTTACAGAGAGCAGTAGGAGAACCGGGGAAATATTTGCACGTTACGACATCCTTACGGTTCATATTAAAACATGAGAATGTTAAATAGCCTTTATCCTCTCAGTTACATCTGCGTACAGCAAAACTCCTAAAGAAGTACTTTTTGACCCCTTTACGTATATTTGAAAAAAAGAAAGACTTGAACTAGAAAGAAAATTTCTTTAAAATAGGCATTTATTAGGTGCAGCTTGCAGGCAGCCTTGCACAGCAGCTGATGGAAAGCAGTGCTTTTTCCTCAGTGTGTGGAGAGAAATCGTGTGTCACTACCATGGCCTGTTACCCAGCCACAGTGTATAAGCAGCTGTTTTGGAAGATACCTGTGCCGCTAATTGTCTGCTGTGTTGGAGAGGGAGCCTGACGTGTACTGGTCTCATTCCCCAGAGCAGCTCGGTGGTAGGTTAGAACTGTGCAGCAAAATGATGGATGGGGCAAGAAGGAGGTGGGCAGCCTGGTGTTGGATTAGTGGCATTGCAGTGGGGTGTGGTGTAGGGATGGAGTAGGGAAGATGGGAGTAGTCGGGGAGGGGCTGGTGTCCCAAGGAGAAATGGGGAAACATCGGTATAGGCAGAGGAACTGCCGTGAGAGGAAGCACTCAGAAGGAGCGCTGGCCCAATGCTGACTGATTTTTCAAAAAGGCCACTCACTCCTTTGATTTGGGAATAGTTAATTTAGAGGTTACCTTTAGGGAGGGAAACTCTTTACTTCATTTTGCGTGAATACTTGTGTTGGATATTTAAGGAAGCCAGCTGGAACAATACAGATGAAGATAAACTCGACTTGGTTATGACAGCTGAAAATGGTTTATGATGTCTGAATTGTAATGATGTTATACACTGCATAGAAAAACTGTGTAGTTCCTCTTTGAAGTACTGACATATAAAAAGTTGAAGCACAAATGTTTGACATTTGGCACATTGATTCATATTTTGCCATGTGAATGTTAGTGCTATTCTAAATCATTTTGGTGACCGTGACTTTTGAGCCATCTTACAGTTCCGGGGTACAATTTGTTTCTGAGATGTCATTGTCACATTATCAGTTCTCACGTACTGTGAGAAAAGACCGTTCTAACCTGGTCTTTATTTATGTTCATTACTTTGGTACTAAATGGGGATCAGGTGGTTATGGGGTGGTAACAGACCATCTGTTCCAAAAATATTCTGCCCACGCAGTTACCATGATGCATTCTATTGGGTAAGCATGTTAGACCAACCAGGCAATAGAAGATTCTCTGTGATAGGTAAGGTCTTTATGTTGATTGCTATTGTGGATTAAAGCATTGCCAGTGGTCCCTGTAAGCAGATCCACTCAAGTTGGGATTTAACTTTTTAAATCCTTACCGTTTCCAATTAGACATTAAACCAAGCTGTTTCCCACTTTGGGAATCCTACAGACATTCGCTTATAGTAAGAGAGGAAAAAAAAACCCAGAACAATTACAGAACAATTCTGCTGTAGTCTGCTATACAACCTTGAACACTTTTAAAATGATTTTAAAATCATTTAACATCATCCTTCCCAGGCTGGTTTCTATACCTCAGTCAGCTTAGCCTGACACTGATTTCCTATTACTGCCAGAATCACAGGCCATCACAGAGGAAGTCAAAGTATTTTTTTGTTCAAGTACATTTATTACAATTGGGATTCAGCTATAGTAGATGCAATGTTCCAGAGGAAGTTAGACACAGAGAGAGGCTAATTGAGAAGAGATTTTTTCCAGCTGATAGCAAACAACTTCACAGATGGAATGGTACTCCTGATCTGTTCCCTGTAGACACGCATATTAGATGCTCTTGGTTCATTCACAAAGATAGCTGAAAGCTTAATTAAATGCTGGAACCTGAAAGGATTTGTCTTGCTTTACACGTGCAAATATATTGCCCAAATGCTGAAGATGAGAAAAGAGCGGAGTTAGTTTAGAGATGCATTCACAGCGCTAGAATTTGAACCCTCACTGATTTGCCCTTTCACTTCACATGGGAGTTGTGAGTGGCAGAGGACATCGGGAATGTGCTGCATCTTCATCTGTCAGCATGGAAAGAGCTGTACCACACAGCTTTACTCAGCTTAAAGGGAATCCTTTAGGATGACACGTTTAAAGCTGGTTATCGTTTTTTACAGCTGGTTTTGGGGAAATAAAAGGAAAATTGCAGCCCTAAGTCAAAAGCTGCTCACCGCTGCAAGCAGATATTTGAGCCAGAGAACATTACAGTCATGGTTTATCACTTAGATATGTGACTGACTTTGTACATCTGAACTTTGAATTTTTAAAAAGAAGCCTGGAAAGGAAGTCTTTACCAAGTTATTGGCTAATTATATTAACAAGCCACAGATGGTGTCAAAGAAGTGATCTAGACTTAAGCATGAAAGAAACAAACAGGAATGGTATGGCAGTCTTTAACTTAAACAAATTTAAAAAGCAGCATAAACCTACACTACAAGAGTCATACAGGTAAATGTGTGTTTCAAGGCATTAAGGTTAACACTGTATTGCATTCTATAAAATATTATATTCCAAGAGATGAAGATGAGTTAGCTGTAGAACTCAAAACTTGGCTTTGGAATCTTAATCATAGCAATGCTTTTAAGGGTAGGGGGAGTTCCCCTTAATTTTCTGTTTTCCTTATTTTTAAAGTTAGATGACATTCCCTAGCAAATGAAATTCCTAGCAGATGAAATTCCCTAGCAATTTCCAAAATAGGGTATGTCTGGAGCTAACCAAATCATCAGCTGTCTTTGTCTCATGAGCCAAAGTTTCAGTTAAGTTTTTCTTTCTTCCTAAAGCTGAAAAATTGTTCACATGCAAGTTAAGTAAGAATCCGAAAGCATCTTTCCAAAAGCAGTTGATGCTACTGTGCTGATTCTCACTTAAGACTGTTTCATGTCTGGACAAAAGAAGATTCTATTGTTCTCATTTAGAGGAGATTGCTACACTCTTACCAAGAAGAATAAATAATGTCTACAGCTGTGAACTGCCTGGCCTTTCCTTCCTAACCCAGATAATCCACTTCTGTAAAGCATAGTAAAGCAAAGCAAACTGGGTGTCTGATTCCATCAGCTTTAAAAAGAGAAAGATCAGGAAAACAGTGCTGAAAATAATATATGCATCTGGTTAAGTAATGGACTGAAGCAACTGTCAAATGGGCTGAAATTGTGTCTCTAAAAGAACAGACCTCCAATAGCACTCTCATCATAAGATTAAGTTTCAGGAAACATAATATCTTGAAGAAAAAAATATAACAGTCTTTTGATTAAAAGCCAAAAAAAACCCCAAAACCCAACCCAAATACAAAATTGCTTAAAGAAATCTCCCTTTTGGTTGCTAAGCACTGCACAGTTTTTGCAGTGTCTGTGGTCAAAACTTTTCAAATACATGTCACAACCACACAAAAATTAAAAATAAAATCAATCTTTCAAATAAAATCTGATTTGAAATATGTGCCAGAAATTTAGATTCAAAGATTTTTATCGTATTATTTTCATGCCAAATTAACTCGGTTTACAGAATAAAAGATTTTTTTCTTCCTTATTACCTTTTCTGAAAATCAGTCCAGGTTGTTTATCTTTTTGCTTGACTATTTGCATTTTCATTCCTTTATCACAACTCTAAATCTGTAATTCCTTCGGAGACAATTATGTTTCCCTTTATGTCGGCACACCCAGCTTTTTTCATATAACGATCTCAGTGATGCTTGTGCTAGAGACACTTGTCTCCAGTAAACTTACAAGCACTTGTTTAATTGGAACTTCTGACATTGAACAATACTGTTTGTGTTTCGGAAGTCATAAAAATACAAATTATTTGAAGTGTTTGGACTATTTAAGCTTATTAGGTAGCTGTGCTATGGATTTTGTTGATTCTAGATCCCACATTTCAGGAAAGCCTTGGCCACATGGATAATTTAGAAATTTCTGCATTAGTACATTGGCTAATTACAATATGAGTCACTGTTTGTCAAAGTGGATGTAAGGGCTAATCTGTTTCATTTCATAGCATTTTAAAGCAGTGCTGTTGTTTTGTTGATTCTTGCTTAAGCGTGCCTCATTTCAGGCCAATAGAATGTGCTGTCTCCCTCCCTCATTTATGAGACTATCAGTAACAGCAAAGATGAAAAAATCCAAAAGTAATTATTCTCCCATGAATCAAGGTGAACAGAGAGGGCTAAAACTAAATTGCAATGAATGAATCTATATGGAATAGAGTGTAACTTTGCAGAGTCTGATTTATTGGCGCGAAGCTGACTCATCCACGGGATCGTCCAAGGTAAAGTGACTCAGTGACTCTCCTCTTGGAGCAGATGATGCCCATTGCCAGCCTCCATCACTTGAACAACGAACACAGGCCTGTCAAGATGTGTCTCTGTTGGCTGCCACAAACTGACTCATGTTTTGATCTTTTCCATACTCTGTGAACATTTTACTGAAGGGCTGTATTAGTCTTGAACTCACATGCTGGAGCTGAACAGCTCTTAATATATGATGTGTTCTTTTCTTTTAAATTTGCTATTTGAGAAATAAATTAATAGTAATGACTCAATACACACTGTCATCCACATTCTCACAGCAGAAGAATCTAAAACCATCCTCTGACTTCTATAGGCTCTGCAGGAGCCTTCTCCAGGCATCCTTACGTAGTTGATTGCAGTTCTTAGACCTGACATGTAATACCTGTACCATTCAGGTCCTCCTGAGCGGGAACACACACTTGCCGGTCTTTATTAGAGGCTTTTCTGGGACTGAGAAGCTCTACATTTGGTCAACTCAAACGTTCTTTGCTTTTTTTTTTTTAGTGAACTGAAGTATATTTAACACATAGTAAGTGGTTATTATCCACATAATCTTGTCAGAGGAGTACTAAGTTCAAGTACTGATTAGAGCCTGTCTGTGTAGTGTCCTCATGTTGCCTGTTTTTGCAAAGAGGACAAGGGCATAGCACAGTAATGGACTGGAAAACTGCTGTGAGATTGCTTTTGCCATTTGCACTGACAGAACTGCCGCTTCTCCCTTCAAAATCTTTGAATGCTTTGAATTGAAACCTTTAAAAGGACAGAAGTCAAGATCCAACCACCAGAACGCAGGAATCGGCTAACCCATGAGAAAGCTACATACCTCCTTGTCCTCGTTAGAGTTTTACCCAAATTTAGTTAACTGAGCCTTGCTCATTTGTGCCACGACCATTTCCACTTTGCCCTGGAGACAGGGCTGCTGAAGGGTCTGGGATCTCCGGGGTCTTTCCATTTTCTGTCTGACCTGCACACAGGTGGTGGTACCAAAGACGAGACAATGACCAGTCTCTTCAGCTCCGCACTGAAGCCCTTTGTGGGGGTCAACAACAACTTGAACAGAAACAGGGATTAATTTTAATTGCAAATATTCTGATCGTAACCTATTGAACTTGGTCTCTAGTGTATTTCAACATGATTTTGCTCTTTGACGTAATTCATTAACTACATGTTTATGTGCTAAAATTAGTTAACACGGAGTCATAGGTGTGAAAGTTGTTTAAATACATATTATCAGGCTATTCAATTCATTCTAGGATTGATTAGTAGCCATGTATTATCCTAGCAGGGTATAGTCTAAGTTTAGGAGATACATGAGACAACGTCTGTTTGAACTTGTCAGAGCCACCATCAGAATTCTTAAACCCTCCGGGTATGTACAATTTCTCTTCTCTTCATAATGAATGTGTATAAAATTGAGTAGGACTGACAAGTATTGGCGGCTCGTTTGTGAATTTATGTATATGAATGGCAAATACAAAACAAAGTATCAAAAGAAGCAAGATTACCAGCCAAGAATCTCATATATCTCATGTGCATTACTCAAGCGTGAAGAGGGTCTTAAAAGAAAACATCTGCAATTAGTTATAATACTTTTTAAATCATTACATGCCAGTAAGAAAAACATATCTTGAAAAAAATATGTTTAAATGTCAAAACAGTCTTAAGAAATGTCTCCTGTTGCTTCGTTATCTCTTGGGAGGTTAATGATGCCAGTAGTTCTCACTGAGAGAACTGGCATTTTTTAATAACTTCTATCAGAAAAGTCAACCCTCGCTGCTAGTCTGATACAGAGGAATGTCATTTCCAAAACAGAAATAGTTCTCCAAAACTTCTTAGTCTTTTCATGCACTGAAATGTTGAGTCCCATTACTTTAGAAACAACATCTCCTGCCTGTCACAGTCAGGGTGACCTATATGATTTTTAATTTTTTTATGACTTTTGTGGTACTGCCACTTTAAGGGCATAATTTTATCTCTGTATTCAGCTATAATTGTACCAGATCAGGGCTTTGTTCTGTTATCATCTTGTAGAGGCCAAAATTAGTCATTTTTCTAAGATTTTTGCATTACTAGCCAGTGCTTCAGAGAGCCTGGAACAAATATATTGTAGAAGTAATGTCATTTGGAAGGATGAGATACAGAGCGACAATTGTCTGCTTACCTATCACAAAATAAAGATGATTTTGTCTCTCAACAATTTGTAAGAATATCCTCCAAGTCCATTCTTTCAGTGTTTCTGGAAGCAGTGCTTTCTCTAGGTATGGAAAGAAATGAGCTTGTTTCTTTGTTTTCTTGTACCTGGTCTTGTCATTTACGCCAGCACTTACTCAATATGAAAAAGCTGATCTGGTGGCATTTTGCAATCACTTTCTCCTGCTGCGAATAGTGGCACTGTCTGCAGCTGCAATGGGCATAGATGGAAGGCAGATGCGGTTCTGCAGCCTTATCCTCCATCAGGAGGTCATCAAAGTGTGCTGCCCGGGCAGAGCCACTGTCAGAGCAGGAGCCAGTGTCCCTCCACTGTTCCTCGAGAGTCCCTCCCCTGTGCTGCCAAGGAGCAGAGGAACAGATGGAGAAACACCTACTGTATTCTGCCAGCCTTGTGCGTGGCCGAGTTTGTTGTCCTTTTGAGATACAGGATGTTTTCCCTTCCACTTGTGCTGTTGTGAGTAAATCACAGAGGCTCATTGCTCTCAGGTCCTTTTCTTGTGTTGCTTCCATTCGTTGCTCTCTCATCTGCTCTGCGTTTCTGAGTGGCGTTAACAGGGTCATTCTGGGAACCCAGCAAAGGCCAAGAACAGCGTGAGAGTTGTATTATGTTAAATTTACACAGCATCAGCAGCTGAGGCTGAAAGAGAATTTTCATTATCCTTTGGCAGTGTATAGTCTGAGGCATCTAGCTGAGAAGCTGTGATACCATCTTGGAGAAATAGTTGGTACATGCTTCAAGGTCAGGTTGTAAATATAGCTATTTTATTGCAATGGAAATATCCCATTTTAGTCAACGTTCAGGACTGGAACATTGCTAGAAGGGCAGGAATACCTATGGGAGTAGGTTTTTTTTGTTCAGAACTATTTGTCCACAAACTGATGCAAAGATGTTTTGTTTCAAGAAGCCAACTCCAAAATTACATTTCCTTGAGGTGACTCATCTAGTAGTGCAGCAGTGCAGTACCTGCAGGGCAGGCAAAGGAGGTTGGCGGTGGTCCATGGTATTTCGGACTTCTGGGAGAACAGTGAGTTAGGTTAGGTTGTGTGAACATGGTTAGGTTGTGTGAGCCATCTTAGTTGATTCAAGTCTGGCTTAAATACAACAAAGCACTTAAGCACATTGCTTAATTTTAAACCAATCAGAGTATTCTTATAGCTTCACTTTAAGCGTGTGCTTACTTACTTTGCCAGAGAAAGATGTTATTGTGTATTGCAGGTGTATCAAGCAGGAAGAAAATCTCTATCACTGTGTGCTATATAAGGTCTGAGGCTCAGATCTTTCTTTAATTAGTGTGTTTATTTTATATGCTTCAGAGGTCAGGAAAAAAACATTTTTTCAGTTTCCTTAATGAGGGTCCAGTTTGTCAAAATTCTTAGCTCAAGTTAGCACTGTACAACTTAAATCCCATTTTCAGCATCTGGCAGGATAAAACCCTAACTGACACAAACCCAAGCAAAGCCTGGGATGGTGAATATATTTCCAGAACCACGGGAACTGATCGAATGCAGCATTAAATCCATTTGATTCTCTTTTATTAGCAACCACCTGGGTGTCCAGCTAGGTAATTCAAAACAAATGCATTCCTTTGAGCGCTTAGAAACTGAATGGAATGAAAATCCATTTTCACATCAATTGCTAAACTCTGACCAAAGGAGCAATATTATGATGAACCATGTTCTAATCTGGGGGAGGAGGGTAAAAATATCTTTATACATATCTGTCTGTCTGTCTGTCTGTCTATCTATCTCTCTATCTATTTCAAGATAAAGCATTGGGTCATGTATGATCTGCTGTTGGAAGACAGAAGGAAAAAGAGCTGCATGTTGCAATTATTCCTACATTTCCCACCAAGTGAAACGTCTCCTGTAAAATTGCGCTGTTTGTAGCTTCTGCTTCGAGATAACTTTTGCACCTGCTGCTCAAAGATTAAACTACATCTGTTGAAAAGAAACTGCCACTCAGGGTCACATATGTTATCAGATGACATTTTTTTTTTTATTTGTGCAGCTAAGGCTACCGAATTAGGAATTCTTTCTCTTCATTTTGAGCGATACTGTGGCTCTTCATCATAAAATAATTTTTTGGAGCCAGTGAAAATGCTGAGGCTTTAAGTTTCATAGCAAGAAAAAAGAGGGCATAATTTTTTCCTAGGTTTCTCTACAATAATATATCTGTATTATTAATACTTTGGTCACATAAGTAATTCTATATTCATCCAAAAACCACTTAGGTACCCCAAGAAGTTATAGATTCTCATTGTTAAATACTTTATTCTTTCACTGTCATCTCTGTTAAGTACTTTACTCCCTGCCACCGTCACCCCTTTTAATGGCATTGTTGTTATGTCAAGCACCAATTCAGCATCCGTCTTGATGTGTGTAGAGTATAGCATAAGTGCAAAAAGAAAGTAAGAACAGCAGCTACTTCTGAAAAATAGGGTTTGTACATGGAGGTGTTCCCCAACATATGTCTTTTAGAATATTTGCAGAAAGCTTATAATGCAAAATAATATTCCTCTAAGAAAGTTATTTGATGACAGCTATAACTTTGTATGGGTCTTACTTTAGAATAATTTCTTTATGGACATAAGCTCAGTAACATTCAACATTAATAAGCTTGAGAATTATCTACATTTACAATTTTTTAAAATTAAAAAGCTAACTAATCAGAGCTCTTGACAAAAATGGCTGAATTTTTGAGTAATGTCTGAGTACATGCCTCTGCTTTTAACAAACTGATATGAATCGCTCAGTCCCTCAGTGTTGCCTCCTTAGTGATACTTTCTGTTTTGACAAGATCATTTACTCAAGCTGTCTCTCTTTTGGCACATACGGTTGGTAGCATATAGAGTCAAGTAAGCCCCAGCTTTTCATCCTTTTTCTCATCAGGGAGTAAAATTTCTATGTAAATAGAATCAGGTGATGATTCAAAATGGAAGCTAGTAATTCGATTTTCTATATTGTTAGACCTCGCGGTCTTGGTATACGTTTAGGGTTACTTTCAACTGAAATCCACCAAACTTGCTGTCTGTCTCATCTGATGTGCATTTGTTTTGTTTACCAATGATTCCCATGAAAACCTAATGCAAGAGGTTTAAAATGTATTTACCATAATTCACATGTCTCATCTTAAGAGCCATCATAATCTATGCCAAATATAGATGCCTAAAGAATAAGACTGAGCTTCTAGGAATGGGAGCGAAATAGGGCTTCAGCAAAAAAATATTCTCTGGTTAGGTCATGAAATGGTATAAGATTTTCCATGAGATTTCCAGTGATTAGGGAATGCAAACGAAATGCAAAAGAAATGAATGTTGCCGTAAGTACTCAACGATATCAAGAACTGATGTAGCAATCAGTCCTTCTTGTTCCAAAGAGTCATCTTTTACAGTAAAAGGAGAAAAATGTACCAATCATAACCTATAATACGATGATGGAAGATGCAGTGAGAGTGATATTCCATTAAAGTTTATATTTCATTTTTCACTAAAGATCAACAGGTTCAACAACAGCTGAAATCAGATTTTTATAGACAGTTATTGTTTCAGCTGTCATTACTTTTTCATTACTTGCCATCAATGAATATATTCAAGCAGCAGATCCAGTCTTTAACTTAGCTGTGCTCTACTGATGCACCAAGACACACTTAGAAAGGAAATGCTGGAACATTATTTAATAAGCAGTGATTTAAACGTGGGGAAGAGTTAAAGGAAATAATAAAACTGGTGTGCACTAAATTGCAAACAGGAAATAGTTTCTTTTTGCTAGTAGGGCTACATAAAAATAAAGACTCAAAGCAATGGATGTGCTTCATGTCCAATTGATGCTGACAGAATTACAGTTCCCTGTATGTAAGGTTGAGTCATGCTGTGTGCCAGTTGTGGTAGTTTTTCCCTTGCCCGTAAAAAAAATCTTGTGATTCCAGTAATAAAAACAATTTCAGTCAAATGCTGCAGCTTAATTCTTATCCCTTCAAACCAAACCCAAGGAGCTGATGGCACAGAAGATACGGGAATTATATATCACATCAGTGCAGGATGATCTAATTTGCTCTGATTCAGAAGTCCGGAAGAAATATGCTGTTAAGGCGATCCAATCAGCCAGGGTTTATTCTTTTCCTGTTCTAGTTTAGAAAGCAAAAAAATGATCTGAAAACTAAAGCTATGCCCTCCAGAGAGTTACCTTATCACAAAATCAGTCACAAATGGAATGCAGAAACTTTCAGGGAAAATAGACATCGAATCCACCCTGGTGGTGTTATCTTCATTTTAGAGCTTCGGTAATGATATTTCATATGAATTCATAATGAACCCACAAAAAGGAAGAAGTCTGAAAGTTTCACTTTAATTTCATACATGAGTTACAACAACAGCTCCCAGACTGATACTGTCCTCTCTAATGGGAGTAAGCAAACCTATGCCTAAAGAACTATGTCAAAAAATATCTTGCTAACATAAATAGAGTATACCAGAATGTCTTCAGAGTTCATTTGGCCAAATGCAAAGGTACTGAAGTGTGATGTCTCTTTCTGACACAACCCGGTATGAAGACCTAGAAGGCTCAGTGTACTCAGGATTGGGCATGGCCTCTTTTGCATCTGGGGTAGCAATTCAAATCCAAAATACGTGGATACAACAGTGATTGAATTCTTTTGGCACATCTGCCCTCGGTGAATTGGTCTCCGAGTTGCAAGTAAACAGGTATTATATCACATACAAAATGTCTCACCATAATTGTCACCCTCCAAATTCTTGGAGAAAGAAATAATATAGTCTGGAGCAGGCAGGAAGAACAGAATTCTCGCTAGTTCTGTAGGTTGTTCCCCTTTGGGCAACAGATTTACATTGAGGAATTGGGCCAGGAACAGCAAAAGAAAGCTTGTAACGCTTCCCACCTACAGCTTTTAGTACCAGCCTTCTGCTTAGCTAAACTGGGTCAATTTTGTTTCAGTATTCTTCATGAACATTAGGAAGGCATTTTCAGGTCTACACAGAACCGCTAAATGACAGCTAAAAAACCAGCAACTAAGGAAATTAAAGCAAGAAATCTATTTTTTTCCACTCAAGAAAGTGCATTTCATATTTGCATTCTACTCATTCTCTCTCAGTAATAATTTAGTCTTGTGCAACAGGTCATTAACCTGGTTAACAACCCTAAATCTAGATGTTTTTCCTTTAGAGAAATGTAGTGAAAATCAATTCAGTGAAATACCAAACCTTCCTTCCACTTCATTTTCTTTGCTATCTTAGGGAAATATATGAACTGTGATTTTTCTCTCATGGTGGAAAACAGTAGTTTAGCTATTAACTACATGGGATCTAGATTTGGGACCCTTGCTATGTCTGTGGACAGGCTTACTATCTGCTGAGTCTGATTATATTCTGATCAATATTGTCTAATGACTGTGACCACAGGCGGGACGTATCAAGGATATTTCAAATTCCATTGCCATTTGACAGTAGGCAGAAAGTCTCACTGCAAAGTTATTTGTCCATCTTGATCCTTTCTTCCTAATCAGAAACAAGAGGAAAATCCTTAAAAGGATAATTCATTTTCTTCATCCCCGTCTCCCATGTTTTCCCTGGAGCATAAACCATGTGGTTGTTTAAGAGATGGATCATTTAGAGAACGTGAAAGTTAGAGCTACACTTAAAAGCCTAGTGGCTGTTCAAAACCCTTCCTAGGTTTTGCCGGTCTCTCATCTGAATTGGTACTTTATTAGGAGTTACTATTCTTAAGATATGTTAAGATTTTCTATGTTTCCCTTGGCATGTTCAGTCTTGTTCTCACCTATATCGATGTTCTTTTCAAATTCACAACCTGGAGGCAAAGGCCAAAATCTTTCTAGCTGTAGAAGCAAATGTATTACTCGTTTTGCTTGAAATATTATAAAAACCCACTTCTCTGCCAGAGATGTTCACTGAGAGAGACATCAGCCAATATGGTGTTCCAGGATTAATTAAAGAGTTTGTCTGCCAGACATTCTTTAAGTCTACTTTTTCTCATTTTATTTTTACTTTTTGGCATGTAATAGTATTTCCATACTTATTAAATCCTCACTGATAATTACATGCAAAAGAGCAGTTAGCAGCAGACAATTTAGTGGCAAAGAATTTATAATTGGAACTGTTTACCATTCGGAGATGACTGAAAGTGATGGCAACTTGTTTCCAGCCCGTTCGACTTCTTGGTTGTGAGAGTGATGGGCCCTATAAATAGATGCAAAACTGCACCAAGTGAAACTTCATTATATTGTTCCAGTGGAGCTTCCAGCTGAGGTGGCCGTTTTTGAGTCTTTATTTCTCCAGTCTATCTCTGTATTAAACATAAAATCATACCTGTGCAGTAGGCAGTTACCTAAATGGCATGCAGTATATCAGCTGTTTCCTAAAATCAAAACCCAAATTCACTGCTCATCACTGTATGTTGAGTGCCGTGTCCATATGCTGCCCCCTGTTCCTAATAGAAAATAGCCCAAATGTCATGAGTTAGCATAAATTATATTTCTTAGTCAGAGAAACCCAGTGGTGACTGAGATCTATGGGGGTTTTCTGTGCTTGTTTTCTGTACTCGTTTTAGTAGAAACTTTAATTATCTCTCTGCAGGAACGTAGTTTCTGTGTTCCAAAAATAATATTGCCATTTCAAGAACAGTCACTAGGCCAGCAAATGCAGAACACTCATCAATCAGTTCATATCTGAAAGAAGGAAAAGATTTGATGATTAATACAATGAGCTCATCCTGAATGAGAAGTTCAGGGCAAGTGTTTGAACACCTCTCTGACCATGGACTCAGCAGGAACCAGAATGTCTCACTTTTTTGGCAGCCCTTTGGGCTTCAGATGTTTCAGTCCGTTTATGGACAAAAATACATACAGGCACTACCAGTTTTATGAGAATAACTATCACCTTCCTTTGCCTCTTCTGGATTTGAAAATGGTGCTGGATAACCAAAAAGGAGGAGAATGCCTGGAAAAGAGAAGACACCTCCCCCAGGCTTTGAGGCTTGATTTATTTCTAGTATTATTTGGATACAATAGTCTGTTGCTTTTTGGCCTTATTTACATTGCGGTTGTGCATGATCACTTCTCTTGTGTAAACCTTGCTATCTATTGTCGTGTTTTACGGTCAGCCATCCCACCAAAAGCTGCATAGAAAACTCAGTACATTTATGATTGAAATCTAGACATCTCAAAGAAATGGGTAACAGTTTGTATAGTAATACTAGGAAAGAAAAGACTGAGGTAAGCACCCAAATTCATAGATCCCTTTAAGATGGGCAGGTAGCAGAATATAGTCATGACAATTTTAATGCCCTTGCTCCTCTGAAAAGCCACATAGATCTTAGCTGTCTGTGTCAACCTGAAGACTTGCAGTGGCATAGTGCCCTTTCAAATACTAGTTTAAGGCTTATACAAAAGGCGGTCTGCTATCTACTGATGAACATTTCCTTTCTGATGCATCTGCTATGCCTTTCCAACCAAGGATTGACCTAATCAAAACTCATTTAGCTTATGAGATCTGATGTGACTATGGCCTGGCAGGTATGGTTTGGAATATTTCAGAATATTTCAGAACTCAGCAGAAGAAAACATGTCCGCTTTTTGTTTTAAACACACAACCCTGAGCGTGCATTTTGCTTCATTGTGAACAAGTACACTGATGTTTTTAGTAGGAAAGCAGAGAGGATCGGTTTTGAGGCTGTGGTATTTTTTTAGATTTATTTGCATGTTTAAGTACTTTTTCAATTTAGCTGACATAACAGGAGACTCTTGTTTGCTTTACATTTTAAGTGTATGTGTAGTGAAAAACATCCTCCAGCATCTATAATGAATATACACAACTGTGGCTCCATAATGAGCTTTCAAGCCCAAGTCAGGGACCCTGGGAAAGCTTTTGCATGGCTATACTTGTTGCATCAAAGTCCTATAGATCATTGCCTACATTGTTCTTACCAGCAGTTTTACAGCAGCAGAAGCGGTTGTAGCCTCCACACCTATGATCTGTTTTAGAATGATAACTGTGGACGCTTAATTTAATTCCTCTGAAATCAGTGTTCACTTTTAATTTGCTAACCCGAAGTCAAAACAGATAAATCCAGCAAACTGTTCAGGCAAGTTTGTTTTAAAGAGAAAGGGGCTGTTCCTTTTATAAAAATAAGTAAGAGACAACCATGCAATAAGACAGTTAAAACATTTGCACCTACACAGAGACTAGAAAGCATAGTTAGCCAAGCAATATTACTTATTTATATTACAATAGAGTCTCCTGCTCTACTGGATGGAGGGTCCTTTCTGAAGGAGATCCATGCTCCAAACAATTCAATCTGCATATACAAAAAAGGCACAAAACTTCTCAAAATAACAAAGGATCGTTCAGGCATGGAGATGTGATGACTTCTCTGTCCTAGTCTGGGAAAAAATTAGTCTTTATGATAAATTGCAGGAGTCCATCTGGTATGTGGGGGGGCTAACAATCCTTTCCCCCCTTAGTGGGAAGATGTCTGTCTTTCCACAGAGCTCATTCTTCCCTGCCCGGCTGCCTGCGCATTAATAACAAGGAACAGAAAACATTCAGTGATTGATACCAGCTTATGCTAAACGATTTCCCCTCCTGTTTCCAATAAACATGGCTGTTCAAATAGATTATAGTGTCTCAGAGCATTCAGTTCCCCCCCAGCCTGCCTTAGATGTCCTTTAGCTGCTCCTTTGTGATGGTAATGAAACTAAACAGCATTTCAAAGCGGGCTTTGATTAGCATGATAACCGTGTAGTGGCTTGATGGCCAGCATGGAATGATTATCTAGCCTTCCAGCACCAACAGCTTTGAAGAAAAGTTATACAACCTGTTAAAATGCATGTATGTATATATGTATGTATGTGTATGTGTTTACATTCATGTAATACATACAGGTATAACTCAGGTATCAATAAAACCTGGCAAGGTCCGTTCATTGATATTCCCTGTTAGAGCAGTGTTTTCTTGATGCACAGGCTAATTGTACCAATTTGTCTGGGTAGTGCACATGCATTTAAATAGGGGACAGGAGGTGGGATTGCAGCAGAGCTCAGTAATTACTCATCATGTAGAGCATCCTTACATGCTGCTAGTCAAGCCACTGGGCATCGCTGGAGATGGGACATCTGGAAATGGCATACAGCAGGAAGACTGCAGAAAACCCAGTGTCTTGAGACCCGTGTAACAGTGTCAGCCTGCACACCAAGGGCTGAAAGTAAGATGCCATGGCACCACTTACATAGTCTTCCAAATCAGATCATCTGGGGCGAGACCTTCGGCTGCAGCGAAGAGTCTCATCTCCATCAAAATGAAAAGATGCCTGAATTTCTGCTGAGAGCATGCCCCTTTCTCCCTTGTAATATTTATTCCTTCCTACTGAAAAATTTTATTTCTATACCATAGTTATCTGGTATGGGTCATGTATTTAAGAGGTTGTAACCACACAATGGGATGGGATGATCAGTAGCCCATTGGCTGTTTCACAGTAGTTAGACTTTATGATACATGACTGACTCTTCTGGTTTCATTTCTTTTTTAGTTTCAACTTCCAGTTTCCCCTTTTTGAATATTTGGAGCACGAACATGAAAAATTGCCTTAATTGAAATAATGTTTCGTCTGGATTTTCTTTTTTATAATGCTTGTACCTATTTTGGCAGCCCTTCAGGATGCTGCATGTTAAGCAAATGTATGACAAGTGTCATCTTGGTAGTCCGCAAATACTTAAATGCCAGAACATGGAGAAGCTTCATGCCATCTCTATTAGCAGCAGATGTATCTGCAATCTAAGCAGAAAGTAAGAGATGAGTAGGTGCTTACAGAGGCAACACCAGATGAATTCAGCAGCCTCATGAAGCTGATCACTATGATAAAAAGCAGTG
Source organism: Dromas ardeola (assembly GCA_013398915.1). Lineage (NCBI taxonomy): Eukaryota > Metazoa > Chordata > Aves > Charadriiformes > Dromadidae > Dromas > Dromas ardeola. The sequence continues at coordinate 42,677 of VYZM01019973.1, forward strand.
TGTCATCTCTGTAAATCTACTCAGAACTGGGGGCTATGGTTACTACAGAATATCAAAAAGCCTTACAAAGAGGTTTGTCTACTTTATCTCTAGAAATATAAACAGCATGAATCCAATACACACTTTGCAAATGTTTTTTGATTTATTTCTTGTGTGACTTTTTTACAAAATTCAGTAACTGGACATTAAAATAACAGATAAAATTCAGTAAGTCCCGGTACGTAGGGAAAAACGGTTTTAATTTCACAAATGAAACAATGGGAGTTTCTAACTCAGGAGTTAGATCTGGGAGCTATAATATACGTGTTTTTAGGCAACTATTAGCTAAATACCCAAAACAAGCCAACAGAATACAAGGAGTTACTTGGGACAGAGGAGGAAACAGAGAGTAGCCTGATGCTGCTGTGGAAATTACAGGTGCGGAGGGCCCTGGGTTCACCGCTGGATGGGTGCGGGGGGACTGAGGGGCTGGGGAGCAGCTCTGCGGGAAAGGCTGTGGGGCTCCTGGCTGGCAGCAGGCTAACACGTGAGTCAGCTACATGCCATGCACAGTGGGGAAGGCCAAGTGCACGCTCAGCTGTGTCAGTAGGAGCACCATGGCCAAAGAGTTACCCCCCTTCACTCAGCACTCATTAGAGCACAGCTGGAATGTTGTGTCCAGTTTTGGGCCCTACAGTACAAGAAAGATACCGATAAACTGGAGTAAGTTCAGCAGAGGGCCACCATGATGGTCAGAGCTGGGGCACTTGCCCTTAAAGGAGATCCTGAGGGAGCAGGGTGTCTTCAGCCTGGGAAAGGGATAGCTCCGGGGGAACCTAACCAGTACTAACTAACCAGTACCTACCAACCAGTACCAGTGCCTACTGCTTGGGTTACTCAGGCTCTTCCTGGCAGTGCATGGCAGGAGAATAAAGGACAATGGCCATGAAGTGATAAAGAGCTGAAGTGGCAGACCTGACTGGGTGTAAAGGAAAATATTTTCTTGATGGGAATAATGAAATGTTGGAACAAGGAGGTTGTGCAGTCTCTGGCCATGGAGGTTTTCAATACCCAACTGGATAAAGCCCTGAGCAACCTGGTCGGACCTTGTAGCTGACCCTGCTTTGAGCAGGAGGTTGGACTAGAGACTTCCTGAGGTCCCTTCCAGCCTGAATTATGCAGTGGTCTTGCGTTTCACACAGTGTATAGCCAAGCTGTACAACTCCACTGCAGGATGCTGCAGACACTGTAGGTTGATGAAGGTTTCAGAAGCTGGACAGGATCACCAAAGGGAAATGCACAGATGTTTTCGGTCTGAACCCCAAGTGCTTGGAGGATGGGAAATGCTAAGAGGAAATACTACTGTAGGTTTGCTATAATCTCATATTATTCCTTGGGCAACAGTTTATGGCCACTTTCAGAGATGGGTTACCAGGCTAGATAGACTGGCTGTCCATCTCCCAACCATTGCATCTCTTTTTGTGTTCTTATTTCTATAAAATACGCCATCAGTGTGAGCTACTGTTTCAAACCTAAAATTTTGCAGAGCTTTTAATTACAGGGAAGCGCAGTATTTAGAAGGTCATCCTTACCCTTGGAAGGCATAGTAAAATAATGAGGCTTTTCAAAGTATTTTTTTTTTCAGTCAATTTTCATAATGACAGTATTTGGGGGGGAAATTGAAGATTGTAGCTTGTTACCAGAAAGTACCAGAAATGTTTTAGAGAGATCTATTTTTATTTAATTTTTTTACTTTTTCAGAAGTTCAACAAGTTCATTGCAATCTGCCTTTCAAGGTCACCCATCTGAATCTATGATCTTCTTAGCTCCACCAGTTCTGATTTTTTGAATAAAATTGTAATTACCAGCCTTTTAAGCACCAGCTGTTCTATTGAAACATGATGCTGGTGGTGTACTCAGTCCTGGTGGAAAAATATCTGTGAGCTGCTCTTCACTGAAGCCTTCTAGCTGATTGCAAGAAGCATTTATGGTCACAGAATTAAAGGGGCCACAAACAGATCCTTAATTTGGAATCCTTTATGGATATAGTTGCCTCTCTCCTTTTGTGAATAACCCTGTTCAAACATGCATTTGAACATCCACTGTACTCATTCCTTATCAAATAAGAAGAAAAAGGAAAGCACAATAAAATATAGTATAAGGTGTAAAGGAATAATCCGTTAGCTTGTCCACATGATGAACCATATGATACAAGAGCACAGAAACAGAAATACTTGGAGGAAATGTTTCTTTCTCGTTATTTAGCAGCACCCATTATTTAGCAGTGTGTACCATCTTTATCAACAGGAGACCAAGGTTAACATTTAAGGTAAAGGTTGCAATCTATGTAGGGTAGGCTACAGTGCTAGGGAAGAAATCAGTGATGAAAAGAGAAGCTGAAGAAGTGCATTTCTAGCAGGATTTGCAGGAGAATTGAAAGGCTGATTGGCACAGGAAGTGGCATGGGAAAATAAAAGCAAGAGGTAGAATTTGTCTTGGCAGGAAAGTGATGTTCCACTATTAGAAATGCCTGCAGGCCAAAAAGAAAAAAAATCCTGTGCTGAGATTTAACGTAGATTTTCCAACTGCTTTAAAGCTCAAACCCTACACTAAGTGTCTTCCTAAAGCACATATGGTTTTAGCTGTACAGAAGTTTTCTGTCGTGTTCAGAGAAGGCAGGGACCAGTGCTTATTTATCCTCTCAAACTGGGATCATGGCAGCGTCTGGTGCAGCTGGGTGGGATGAGAGGAACAGTCAGGCGCTGGGGTGCACTTGCCAACTGCTGCAGCCCTGCCTCCCTTCCCCTGAAAGATTTTTTCTTTACATAGTGTATTTTTACATAGTGTATTTTCCTATTTTTTCTTCTATTTTTTGTAAGAAATGAGGACAGTGGCAGTTTAGCAATATGTCTGAACAGCAGCTCCTGCCAGGTCAGCGTGCTACCAGAGGGCACTCGGCCGGAGGATGCAGGGGAGGGAATTTGCCGTGTCAGCCACGAAATCTGAAGCATTGCGGTAGTGCTGGCTGATCAGGCGTTGCTATATTTTTCTCTATTAATTACATGGCCTTTTCTCTCTCCAAAGCCAGGAAAATGTCCACGCTGTCAGAAGTCTTTATGTACGAGGACACTCATCCCTCTGCAGTGTGCTATCAGGAATCGCAGTGTCTGGCAAGTCTCTGCTCTCTGTAAATCTTTCCCTTACACAACAGACCTTAAGCAATATTCCTGTGTTCAGCGCTCCTGCCAGTCAGACCATTAACTCATAAAGTTCCAGTTCAAAAGGCCTTTATGCCCATAATGACATATCTCTCTAATTATTTTACTTATCATGCAACCATTATCTCTAAACCTGGCCTGAAGAAGTATTTCTTCCTGAGTCAGAAATAAGTGAATACCTGGAGTGAAAAGGCAATACACAAGGAACAGTGAAGGAATGCAATACTATATTTTTTCTTCTTTATTACACAGAAATAAATACAGAAAATGAGAAAAGCAATACATGTATATTTCAGTTGGAAATACTAGTGCAATTGAATGGAGCTAACGAGGTTGTTTCTGTTGTGCCACCCCTGCCGATCCCTGATTGCAGATATTTGCTTTGAGAATTATATTTTACTGCTTTTGTATACAGCACCTTTTGCCACAGTAGATCTTGATCTCATGCATGATCTCGAGGCACTCCTATAGGACAGGTAATAATAACTGGTGGGAAGTATGGAGGACTCCTATTGCTCATCATTAAGGTATTTCTGAAAAGCAATGAGGGGAAATTCAGAATGACCGCATGAATTAGTAAAAATAGGCATACAGGCTAGAGAGCTCAACTTATTTAATTTTAAGTAATACAAAAGACTGAGACTACATGTTTCTTTTCAGAGATGCTCATTTTGTCACTTCTTTGATATTGTCCTTGCTTTAAATGCTATCTTCAGGGGCTGTATCGTGATAACTGAGGTTGAATGGAGAGTGTTTTATTTTGTGGTATGTAACTAGTGCTTCACATCTCCAGAAGGAGCCGCTGCAAATAGTCTGAGCACTTCCAATTCCTACTTCTGCACTGTGCCTGGCTTCTGCTAGCGAACACAAGGTCATTTAATCTTAATATTTAATTGATTTGGTGTGTTAGCAATGCATCAAAGATGAACCTAAACGATTCTATGATGTCTTAATGAAATGCGACAGTGAGATACAGTCATGGCATTTGAAGGCTATATAAGGAAAAAAATGGCTGTTTACTCTACATGGAAAAAGAAAATCTGATATTTGTTCTGCTGAAAGTTGGAGGCTCCAGCTCTGGAGTAGGCGAAATGCACAATATACATTTGGTGTTATGTGAATTTTAGAGCTAGTGATAGACATGCAATCCCAGTCAGTTGGCAGGGATTCACAGAGCAGGCAGAGGCTGCTGCAACCAAGTAAGCTTCCATATGCTGCCTTGTCTCAAAACTAATCTGGAAGTGGGCAGAAAATACTTTGTCAGACCATGGAAAATTCTTGGCTTCACAGACAAAAATGTCAGTGGGGTTTGCGGCTAGCATCAACTTTTTTGTATGGACTCTGGTCTGAAATCACCCAACTCATCCCATACAGGTCACAAGGTGGTCTTTGAGGCTAGCAGTCCTTGGCATTGGAAGCAGGGTGAGCTCAAGGTGAAGGATCTCCATGTGCGACAGCCTGTGCTCTAGGCTGTCCATCTTTTGTCAGAACACAAAGGTACAGAAAAATAAAGACCCCAAACTGACAATGGATGTTTCATTAATTCCTGATAACAATTACATATTTTTCCTTAATAAGTTATGATTTGTTTGTAGGAGCCCCCTTCTTTTTTTTCTCTTTTTACAATCTTAGAGAAACAAAAAAGGGTTCCTGTTGCCTTTTATGACAAAAGGTCATTACAGGAGTACTATGTTTTGTTTCTCCTTGAACAGATGTCATACTTTTTTTGCCCTCTGTTCCTGTTTTTTTTTGATATCTGAACGCCTTTATCTCTGAAGGTAGCTCTCCCAGAGATCTTGAAAACTCTTTTCCTCCAGAGTCTTAGTTTATATATTACTTACAGATGCAATACACAAAGCCTATTCTCAAATGCAGTCCTTTAAGCTTGCAGAATGACTGATCAAGCTGTTGGCTCAATTTGCTGTCCGATCATTTAGTTGATAAGGTGAATCTTGACTCAGTCAAATTTTCCATGGTGGATCGATCAAGTGATGGAAGCTGAATACTGTATTTTCTCACCCTAAGATAACCAGGGAAAGGATCAGCATCACTAGGCATCTATTTTGGTAGGTACTGAAGCTTGACTTTTATCAGCTGTTAATATCCATGAAAAATAACTGCATATCAGAATGACAGCATTTATACTTACTCTGTCGTTGTGTAAATAGCTATGTGAAGTCACAGGAGCTATGAGTTGACCCCAGTCCGTTTCATACCAGTGACCCACTAAATCAGTGTGTTTTGCTGGTAAATGATTTGCATGAGATTGCCTACAAATGACTAACAAGTGAAACACTCTGAACAAATAATAGAAATGTGCAGTAGAACTGATCTACCCTGAGAATCACATTTTGACTTCTTCCTTTTAAAATGAATTTGATTTCGTCTGGGCCAATTCATTCCTCATTAGTAAGAACACAATAGGAAAATTACTTTTGGAGGAACATAAAGGCAAAGCCAAAAAAAAAGCAAAAGGGAGCTAAATATAAAATATATCCTCGGATAAGATTATAGCTGGTCTCTTAATAGTAAGGACGTGAGACAATTTCAAAGTTCCCTTCAACTCGTCAAAACTGAATGGCAATCAAATGAAAAATGGCTTCCATCTTAATATGCCTTTATACCCCTTATACCCTTTATACCCTTTAAACCCTTAATATAGAATGTATCATCGGTTACTGAAAATGCTATTGAAACTGTGCGTTAAATTCGTTAAATATACTACTTGACATGACTTTTGGAGATATTTTATTACACTTTCCTAGTTTACACATTATTCTTTCCCATCTTCAAAGAGTTTACAAATGACCAAGAAGTCCAGAGAACACCTACTCTTTGCTTAACTTTTCACATTTTGTTGCAAAATATCGGGAATCCTATGGATCATTGTGGATCCACGTCCCTTTTGAAAACAGAAATATTGTCCTTTTTTGAAAAAATAAAAAATACAACTTTCTGGAGCATTTTAATTCATTGTAATAATTGAAAAATTAGTGATTTCTTTTGCTATTGTAAAGATAAAGAGAATTGTTTAATGGTAAAAGACTTAACTATTAATTTTAAATGTTCTCACTGAAAATAAAACGTAAACAAACATAGTATTTAATCCACTGGCTATGTGGATCCTAATAAAGTTTAATTAGATGTAGTCACTTTCTGCCATTTCCACTTCTCCTGCCTTCTAAAAGTGTCGCATTATAAAAAACTAGCTGCCTTTTCATACAGGCATCAACTTCAGGAAATCAAAGATGCATTTATGCAGTCAGAACTTCTGAATAAATAAAGGTGTGTGAACTACTGACCATTCTAAAAACCTCCGAGCTTTTTCCTTAGTAGATATTTTATCCTCATTCTCTGTGATTTCTAATCTGAAAGACTGTTACGTGCTATCAAATCTATCAAAGTTGGGATTGTTGCCCATAGCTTTTCTGCATTGCATCTCTAAGTTACCAAAATTAATACTCCTGCCAATCTCATGCATATTTGTTTTTGTTTACCTAGATGGCCAGTTTCCTGATATGCATCTTTATTAAGAAATTCCTATTAATTGAAAGGGAGACATGAAATGGCAGTATTTAGCTAAAGGAGGTGCACTGCCGCTTGAATCCAAAAGTTATCATTCTGCCTTTAGGAAGAATAAAAAAAATCCGTTTCTTACATCCAGTCTTCTGGTGTGGTTATGTACCAGCAAAACCTCACCCAAATCTACACAAGACTGGTAGTTTATATTATGAACTTTACTACTGGAAAGAAAAAAATAAATCCACTCTTATCTCTTTTAGACCTTTGTGGAATTCTCTGTACCAAATGGAAAGGAACTCTCTTATCTGCTCAGAGGCTGATGTGAGAAAAAGCAATATTGCCTGCGAATATATTATCTGAATAAAATACCTGCTTTCCCATAATGTGAGAAAAGGATGATAGTGGCCATGATATCCACATGCTTGTAAAGCTCTGCATTTTGCTGATATCTTTATTTACACACCAAGCAGAAAGATGAATCTTCCAGTTTCTAAATAAAAATGATGCTCTGAAGTGGTTGAGAATTGGGTTTGGCACATTTTTTCCCATCGCTCTCTTAAATTAGTCCCAAAGTCTTCTGCCTGCTTGTTAGGCGTATAAATACAGACTGCTTCCTTTTCTGCTCTGGCTGCTTTCCACAATATTGGCTGGCTTCAAAGGATGGGGAAGAGGAAGAAGCATGCTGACAATGCCTGTACTTTCTGTGAATCTCTTTCACTTATTGTAGCCTTTAGTTCGTACGAATTTCAGCTCTGAGGCATTTGCTTGTACAGCCATCACATCACCGACAGTTTCTCCAGCTGCCCCAAATCCTTTCCAGCTCCAATTCTATTTTAAGGTCCTGGTTGCACCACATCTTCTGGGTGAAGAGAGAGAAACAAAAATAAGTGTTTATTCACCAGTGTCTTCTGGATTTAAAACAGCAGCTAAACCCTGCAGTTATCTGTTGGGGAAATAGTTGCCACATTCATTTAGTTCAGAAACACCAAGCACCTTTCCTGTGCAGGGGGCTTTAAGTGTTTCATAAATAAGTTATTCAAGATTCATGCACTTAATCCATTTTGTGCGGAAACCACTGAGGCTATTATTCACTTCAGAATTAAGATACCTAAATGTACGTGTCTATACATGAATGTTGGCGTGTGGGTTTGAAGTGCTTATTATAGGCAGTGGAGATCTAGTCAATGCAGACAATGCAGCAGCCTGAAAAGCGTTTCAGGCTGGCTGTCCACACAGAAGTACCTGGTGCCATTTGAGATGTAACTGAGGCATCCACACCATGACGGTGGATATGAGGCAGGCAGGACCTACAGGAGACCCATGTTCTTCCAGAGCAGCAGTAAAAGGCCAGGAGGGTTGTGCTAGTGCACCCTAGGTAGCACCAGCCACCTGTATGTAGCAGCTTCCTAGCCCTCTGCTCTGAAAGGAGCTGAATTTCCCTTTCACAGGTCTCTGACTCCATGACTGTCATGTGAGCTTAGACACATGGCACACCTGTGGACACTTACATGTAGGCACCCACATTTAGTTTTCATCATCTGGAGCTGAATTTCTCCATGTGACTCATCATTGGGCCCCCACTTTTACCACTTTGCACCATACCAGGACTGCACCACCAGGTTCTAGAGAACTTCCAGAACAGCTGTCGTAATGGGACACTGCATTCAATAGAAAGACTAGAAATATGCAGTCAAGGAGTTTGGTTGTGAAACGTGCAGATTTAGAGCAACCTGAGCACGTAGCCATTGCATTGGAATACAATCAGGCCCTAAGGCAGCTGAGTATACGTAGGACATGGGCAAATCCACAGAGACAGGACACTGGCTAATGCAAGTTAGAGCCATCCCTAAGGCATGTTAGTCCTAAATATTTGGTGGGACTGATTAGCCACTTTTGACTGCTAGGGTATTTTTTCCACATCAGTCCTCAGACCCTTCATCAAGTGTAGATTGCAGGATCCAAAGACTGGACCATTGTTCTTCAGGAAATGTTATCTAGATAGCAGGCACACCACTACCTAACTTGTCTGATGGTTAGGAAAATCATAAATATAAAAATAACATATTCAAAAGTGGGTATCCTAAATTGAAGAGCGTCTGAAAGAACATGTTGAATACCTTGAATAACATTTAACAATATAATTGTATTTCTCTTCCACACAACTCACTGTCAGAGAAGCTGGTAAGAAATAGCAGCAGGCTCCTCTTGTGACAAGACTACGATTTCTGGCCATATTGACACCGTCACTCATAGACATCCAGACTGGCTTTGCTGGAGTTAACCTGATGAGGAAATACAAGAGTCTATTGTGCAGAAACACACAGAAGCTGTTCAGATCTGGAAACGTGTAGCTGCATTGACATGGCACTGCCCTGAGCTAAGATGCTCTGCAAACACATCTGAACTGCCCTGAACCTTGAGTTGCTGCCTCTGTGAAGTGCTGGGCTACAGCCTGGGGACCTGCTGGCTCAGGTTGGCAGTAAATCACGTGCTTCATTACATGGCAGAAAGTTAGCCTTTATGTTTAAGCGTAAACAAATAGAGGAATTTCTAATGTGAGCCATCCCTCTTTTCTTCAGCTCATCTGAGTCAGACTCTATTTAATAATACATATATTCAAGACCGACTTCATTGCTGTAGTGCCAAACCATACAAACTTTAACATATTTTCTGGTTGTTTAAGTTGTTCTTAGACACAGACCTTTGCACAGACCACCCCAGTGTCTGGATACACAAAAGACTGATGAAATCACATTCACTTTTAACTTTACAATATATTTTATTAGTGTTTTAAATAAAATTTCTTTGCTACATCCAGATTTCCTCTTCTGTTGTTAACTGATGTAGTGCTATTTCCAGGAGGGCTTTATCTCTCAGCAAAGACATGTGGGTTTTAAAATTCCTTAAATGGTGTAGCAGACTTAACTGATGTGGTCCATTTATTCCCCCTCCAGCACATTATCCCCAGTATGCAAAATGAATTATTACCTCTTTTCCAGTGTAACAACGCATTATGCTTAACAGAATACCCAAGACTTTTAGTCTATGTTCCCACAAAATGTTCTTCCATGATGTCTGGGTGTCTCTAATTATACTTACTTCACTAACTGGTCATCCATATTGTTCTAACAGTTTTAAAATTATATATTAACATAAAAACTTTATTGAATTGGTTCCCAAAGGACATTACAAACTGAGAGTGAAACTCGTTCCCATGCAGCTCATTTGCCAGCCACGAGAATACAGATTTTACGTGTGATTTATTGATGCATGGCCCAGCTGTTCAGTGTCTGCTTAGGAGATTTTCATCCCGATTGCATAACCTCTGGGTAAAACCTTGCTGCTGTCTCACAGGAGTTCCATCAAATTTAAAAAGCACTATTTAAGTGTGTTAAGTGTGTAAAGCTCATGGCATTTATGTGAGAATCGCTTTGCCCGGCCCTAAAGTTGAAATCACTTCTGACATAAAATACAGCTGCCATTTAATATCTCAAAAATGCTATAGCAAGTTAAAGATGAGGTGTGAAAAATACCATATTCCTATGAAACTGCAGCAGTGTAGTAGACAGTAAGCACATAAGTATCGTCTCTGAAATAAGGGCTCAATTATGCTAATTTGTAGTAAATATATACAAGTCTCTTCTAAAACCTTGCTGTAATCTGTTTCCCTAAGTGAGTCAGAAGAGAGACTTACACCTATTGACTCATCAGCCGCGTTTCCAATAGCATATGGGATTTCCCCCTTAAGTACCAATGCAGCCCAATCCTGCTTAGGTTGTGATAGCTGATTAGATCACAGCTTGAGGCTTACACAATAATTTCTATCAACTTAATTATTTTACCTTATATTAAACGCACTGCTGCATTTCCACTATTCTCTCCCCCACTATTCTGTTCTTATCTTTCCAGTTAGATGACAAAATCATCCAAAAGCTATCCAGCACTGAAAAGAAGGCCATGAAACCCCCACTCTTTCTTATTCTTTCAGGTTTTGTTTTTGAAGGAGACAGAGGGGTGTTGGTTAACATATGGCTACCGTTTAGGTTAATGCTTTTGTTTTGATGATGTTGCTAAATTGGCTTAGAAGAACTTTTCCCAGTGTTTCCACTTAGTGCAGCTATTGCCCTTGCTATTGCGTAGGTTTATTTGTAAACAAGTGTATAACTTTTATATTAATCACATTATTGCACTTACTTAATTAGCAGGCTGATACATGCGTTTTGCAGAAGTCAGTAAGACTTTGGAAGAAGTGAACCTTGCCTGAGCCATGTATAGCTATCCATCTGTCTGTTTTCTCTGCCTACCCATCTGCCAGGTAGTCCCTGTTTTGTCTTTTTCTCCCATGCTTCTTCTTCCCTTTTCACCCATAATGTTGTCCCAAAAGGGAGGTCTTTTACTGGCTTTTCGCTTTTGAACTAACAAAAACTCAAGGGAGAAAAAGTCGGAACGGCGTTCTGGTTTTGGAGACACGTGGTAAATCAGAAACCATTAACAACGCAAGGCACTTTAAGCCCAAATTACATGTCGAGACCCTGATTTGTGGTGGTGAGACTCTGGAACAGGTTGCCCAGAGAAGCTGTGGATGCCCCATCATTGGAAGGGTTCAAGGTTATGTTGGATGGGGCTTTGAGCAACCTGATCTAGTCGAAGATGTCCCTGCCCACCGCAGGGGGATTGGACTAGATGACCTTTGAAGGTCTCTTCCATCCCAAACCATTCTGTTATTCTATGATTTGTGCAACATCACAACACTGAATTTTATACTCACAGTACTTTCTGAAACAACTACCTTATTTCCTTCGGTTTCATATACACATTTATAATTTCATTTTGAATTTCAGAAATTTTGAAAGCAATCACCTGTCCCCGCTTGTTACTTGTATGGTAGTGTAGCACTGGGATATCCTGATTACAAGGCTTAGGACTTCTTAAAGAGAAGAGCTGTTGGCAGAACCTGGATGGTGGTATGTGTCCCTAAACTGCAGGAGCAGTGATCTGTAATGTTGTGACGAAGGGTCCAGCTTTGCCCAGGATAAGACCATCCCCTTCTACAGTTACACTTAGCCCAAAGGCTCGCGGCTGAATGGGACGCAAAGGCAGATAATGGCCAGGGTAGGAGTATAGACAGTGGAGAATCATTTTACTCCTGTTGAAGACTTTTGCCAAGTTTACATTACAAGAGAAACTCCCGTTCTTACTCGAAGTTTGTTGAAGAAACTGCTCTGGGCACGTGTGCAATCCCTATCAGCTGACTTCCCACCTGAGTAGGTAATGGAGACCACACAGACATTTTAGTTTGATTGTCTTTTAAAGGGGAATCGTGGCGAGGTGGCCATTCTGAGTATTTGGGATTTATCTTGAGACTTTTATATCACTCGCTGTTGAGCATTCCCTGTTTGCAGGAGAGAGCAGCCCTGTACCCTGAGAGCCTGTCCTGTTCCTCTTGGTGATTACATACGAAAATGTCAAGCGTTCTTCTGAATACTTTTACCAGCAAAATTACTCAGGCTAAAAGTCACTTCATCTTTTGAATTGTATGCATATATGGAGAGATATATATATATATGAGATCAGGAGGAAGGCAGTGAGAGCCAAACTGTCTGCACTCAGTCATTAATTTCTTCTATGTCTCCCTCTTATGAAACCCATTTTCCTAACCATGACCTAGCCTTTTAAATCCATGCAGACTCTCATGAGTCACTTTGTAGTTGTCAACATGTTCTAGCTTGTTGCTGACCAGTAATACCGAATCTTCTTCTGTATCAATGTCAGATATAAAAAAATCCTCAGTTTTTTTCCCTTGGATATCTGCATTTTTGAGAAGGGCTTTATTAGCCTATTTTGGGTTCTCATTTTTACTCCTCTTTCAGACCATCATTTTGAACAATCTTGCCTTTTTAATGGCCATGCCAATGGAGTGGTATAAATATTTTATCCTAAATGTGTTCCAGCAGAAGCAGAGTGAACATTAACTGTCTGTAAGGGTTAACCCATTAGTGAAAAGGATGCCTGATAAATTGAAAGTGTGGCTCTTTGCCAAGAGAGATCGGTATGTTCTGAGCATTCATTTTCCGCCTTAGGAGTGGCAAATCATGTTGCCTGTATCAGATGTGATACAGCTTCTGAAAGAAGGAACCTCAGAGGCAAATTCATACTTTGCTATTCAGAGAACTATCCGATGACTGCGTACGTGAATTAAGGGCATGTCTTACTTACAGCGTTATCATTGTATCTGGAATCATAAATTGTAGCTGGGAAACAAAAAGAAACCATAAACAACTTTAAAGCAAGTCAGATTCCATTTTGAAAATATTAAGTGGTATTCATATTAATGTAAAATTTTTAGGAGGCGTTTATTCAGCTAATATATTAAGTGCTGTCATATTTTAAATATTTTTGGCCATATTTTCTTCTGCTCTGTGTACTAAAACCAGTAATGAAGACAGTAGTCAGATGCCTTGATGGAGTTGTTAATCCAAAAGCATTCCCGTAGTCTCAGTATGGATATAAGTAAAGAACTGCCATTCAAGCTGTCTGGAAGTGAACCTGCCATAGAACAATATACGTTTTAAGAACAATTAAACAGGAGCTAACCTTTCTGTTTTAAAAGAAAATAACGATTCCATACTTTTTTCTTTACATTTCTCTTCGTAATCTCTATTGCATAATTCTTTACCTGCAAACTTTGCTCTAATTCAGCAGCATTGTATCTAATTTACATTGCGTTTGATTTACATCAGTGTAAACACTACAAAAGAGCAAGGAACAGAGAGTTGGGCTTTGACAAATCCAGGCTATGCTGAGCCTATAATCAAATTATTTCCAAAGAAAAAATATGCAGAGCCCCAATGCTAATATTGCTTTGATGTACAGGAATTTATGACAGATCATGTTGCTCGTGTACTACAGCCACAGGGGGCTACAGGGAAGCTTTTTGGGGGTCTTCATTTTGTTCTGACAGATTATACAGAAAGCAAAACACAGCTCCTGGGCACGGTCAGCACCTGTGCACTTCTTGCCCACTTCACCCAGTCATGTTGAATAAAACCTTCACTGAGTCTTGCACAATGTGAGGCCCCAACACCAGTGCCTCCAGTCCAGTCCACCAGCTTTGGCTTTAGCATCAGAGCCAAGCATATGGGAAAGGGAGGGTTTTGAGTAATGGGACTGGGAAGATTACAGTAGCCTCCCCCAGCTTTCTCTGCCTTCTCCTCCTCCTCCCTTCTCAGCTCGTGAGGTGCCTTTTGCCAGCACCCAGGCAGCCGAGGGCTGTTCGTGACAAGGAGAAGGACACCGGTCCCTGGGGCAGGTGAGGCTGAAGGGGACAGATGTGGACAGGGGTGGGGAAGCACATTCTTGGAGAGAAGGGTGGAAGAAGGGAGGAGGAGAAGAAAGGGAAGGGCAGAATTAGAACATTATGCTCCTAAATACTCTTTAACTCTTTAGCACCCTAGAATAGCCCCTTTTCACTTACTTTTCAAAGGTTTTTTCCATAATTTTTGAGAGGCAATTCTTATTTAACCACAAGCCTTTGTCTTTCCTGATAAAAAACATTGAATTTGTTTTGCACATGGAATTGCTTCAATTTTAGCTATAAAAGTACCTTATATATTCCAAGTATTGCAGGACAAGCTCACACATGAATATAGCAGGCTCTGAAACTTCTAAACTCTGCATTCCTGATGTGCAGTCTATTGTTTGTTGGGGAAAAGCTCAATATATTTTGAAGAACATGGAAAATTCATGTCTGCATACAGTTTCAGGGGATGTATATATTTATATATCTTTCATACATTTAAATTAAATTTGTGGAATAGGCCTAATATGTAGAATGTGCTTGCTTTGAAATACGTGAAATGAATACTGTCAGTATTCATTTTCAATATTTTATAGTGGATGTTTCCTATTGTTCAAGCAGTGCAGGAGGAACACATTTATTGCCGTTTTGCAAACTATAAAATAATTTCCCAGTGAATGTTCTTTATTTGCTCTGTTTTCCTTAAATTTTCCGGCATAGAGAAAAGCATGTCAACAGCTCATGCAGAGCATGTGAGTAAAATTTATTTTCCCCAGTGTGATTATGTACTCTTAGTATTTCGGCAATCTATGGAGAAACATCCTGTGTATTCATGCACTGACTTAGGAAAATTATCATTCTTATTGGCTTCCAGCTGTTCAATGACATTTCATACCTATCCACAAACAAATTATAACCACTTTGGGCTTATATTTCAACGTTCATTAGAACTTTAATACAACCTTCTTGTTTTTCTTTCTCAGATACCAGACAAGATTTGCAAGTTTGGCAGTTTACCTGCTTTGGCAGGCGTTACCTGCTTTGGCAGGGGGGTTGGACTACATGATCTCCAAAGGTCCCTTCCAACTGCTACAATTCTGTGATTCTGTGAAATAGGGACGAAGTAGTCCGAAAGAAACTGTACCACAATATGGAAATCAAACCTCCAGAACTAAAATTCCAGCTACAGTAGTTTTCCAAGATGTTTTACATATAGATCTTACTTTGTAATTTATTTTATTTTGTTATGTATTCCAAGAATTGGAGCATTTTCTACAGAATTTCTGTGCATCTGTGTTTCCTTTGCTATTTCTAACGGGACCCCAAAGTGGCAAGAAGTCCAACATGAATCCTTCCTCATCTCCTCTTGAAAGAGAACATCCAAATGCAACAAAATTGCTTTCAGCTTTTAAATGTAGCCTTTTGTTTGAACAGAAACTGCAGCTGTAAATTTTTGGTGCAGGAGTTTGTAAACAGTTTCCCTGTTTTGCCTGCCAAGTGCATTTTTGCAATGTGAGATTTTTCCTTCAGGCCAGCTCTCTGCCCAGCACAGACCTCCTGGGCTGTAAGAAATCCCACAAAACCTCCTCTGGACCCTAGAAGAAGTCTTTCCCTTATTAACCTCTAGGGCTTGGATCCCCCAAGGACCTGATTCCTGAGCCCAGAAAGTTTTGGCGGGACTTCAATCTCAGTCCTTGCTAGCTCCCCCACAACCCCCATGCCCATGCCGCCCTGAAGCCTCCCCTCCTGCGAGTACTTCGTTGCCTTCAGGGAAGGGGAAACTCATCTCCCTGCAAAGGGAAGAGCCCACACCAAAACCAGTGCACTGCTGGCAGGACACAGGGAGCAGAATCTTTCCTTGCCACCCAGCCACACCATGTTAAAAGGAGATGCCATTGCTGTGACCAAAGTAAATCAAGTGCCATACATCACATCTTGAAACAAGCCCAGTAGTATGTTCATGGCATGAGAGCAATCCGAATTACACATATATTAAACAGGCGATTACTTTTTGCCAGCTGCCTTTTATTCAAAACCAGAATTCACAACTGTTATAAGCTACTGCAGAGAAAATATGATGCATGTAGCAAAGAAAAAGATGGAGTAAGATGTACTCTGAACCTTACCATACTGAACTTGCTTTATCACAGTAGAGTGTTTACTTTTTTCTCTTCGTGCAGTTACAGTTCCTGTGTGAATTAGCAATTGCAACCAGTGCTTTTACAGCAGCACCTTAAAGATTCATTGTTTCAGTCAGGGTAAAGCAAATCCAAGAACTTCAGCTTGGCAACGCCTCCAAAAATTTATATTGAGCTTGTGTGCTCTGTTTTTAAACATGGGGAGTAGTAGCCTTTGGAAACCTTCTATATTTAAATGCAGACAGTGATTATTTACTCACTGACCACAAATGCTCCATAAATGTCTAGGTACAGTAGCTGGTGTGCAGGAGTTGGACTGAGATGCTCGTATTTGAAAAATGATGCCCGAATACCATTGGCAGAGGTCTGCTGGGGAGAGGCAGTGGAAACAGAGTAATTCCCTTATGCGCAGTGCATGCTTTTCTGTAGGTTTTGATCCTGTGTGAAACAAATCTATGCTACAAATCACTGTCGTATGGTCCTGGCGCTAGCTGCTACTGCAAGGGGTGGTCACTTCCCTCGCAGGCCTGGGCTAGGTTTGGTATCCTCAGCACTTGTCCAATTCAGTGGGGGCTAGACACAGCCAGCAATGGCAGGGAAGTGCTTGAGCTCCTACAGCAGCAGCATTACTGTCCTCTCACTCTGTTAACAATAACTCCCACTGATTCCCTCTTTTTTTTTTTTCTCTCAGGAGTGTGAGGGACCTCTAGATCTTCTCTTTTCAGACCCTGAAGAAGCATCTCAGAGTCTCCGCTGGGCTGTGAGGAACAAGAAGGTGACACCTAAGCAGAGCAGGAACCTCCACTTGGTGGCTGCTTCTCGCGGCCCCTGTGAATTTCCTTTTTTAAAGCTAAGAGCGTGGCAGTGGCATGGCTTATGTGAGTGCTTACATGAGCACAAGTGCAGGTCTGAGTTACCTGTATTTGTGCCATAGCAAGCAGTATTATCTGCATAGTGTTATCTGCAATACTACTCAATATAATTTGAGTTGAAACACTGTCGTGCAAGTAAACGGCATGCGCTCCCTATGTGCATTGGGAGGTGTCTTGGAAGATGTTACAGACTTGGTCACGCCATTTTTAGCTACTAGTTGGGTGTGAAAGCAATGACTCTACCAGCTATGGGCTGCGACAGCCCTGGGAGATGGGTCAGGAGTGGCAGCGCTGGCCCCAGCCTGGTCCCCCTGCTGGGACCTGCCTGCCTGTGGCATGGCCCTTTGGACAAAGGATAGGAAAAAAGCCAGTGGTGGGTGAAGGGCTGGCAGAAAGGCTCCCCAAGATGATTCCCTCCCTCAGAAGCCTTGTATGGTGAAGTGTGACATTGGATTTCTTTCAGAGGCCTCAGAGGCTATTGTTTTGGTAAATCTGAACTGGGGTATTTTCCCACAGAAAACATCCAATGTAAAAATCCATCACAAGCCACTGGAGTAGATTGAAACATTGCGTTTGAATTGCTTATAATAGCTAATTTGTTGATCTACACAAAGGGTTAGCTGCAATTTCTGGGCTGGTTCTATTACACTTTATTTAATGAGACACTTTATTGCATTCTAAAACTGCAGACCCCCTTGTTTGTGCAGTTTCAACTTCTTTACTTTGTTGTTGAGACATTGCTATCACACTGTTTTGGTGTCTGTAATCTATTCTATGGGTCAAAAATGGGCATCAAAGGATTTTTTTTTTTTTTGATTCACTCTTTTTTGTTACAAAGGCTTTGGGTGAGAGAGTTTCTGGTATTTTTGTACAGGAGCCTTGAAGGAGAGAAAGCAATGAATAGCCCGGAAAAGAAAAAACTCTTTCCCAAGTAGTATAATATTATGCTACCCTCAAGTTGTATCACAGTGAAAATTACTAGCTAGGGAGTTTTGTTAAAATATTATTTTATATCAATCTGCTTATTATATTATATGAAAGAAGGTTCAAAGCCATGTGTTTGCCTTGGCTGCCGTAGAGGTGCCATTTTCTCTGACAAGGCGTATGTTACTCGATGATCATTATCCTGCATTTCTTCATTTTCTAGACCAACCCTTAAGGTTTCCAGCACCAAATGTTCTGTTCAGCAGCAGGCTGGGTACCCTCCTCTTGCTCTTTCTCCAAGGGAATTGAGACCACCTGGGTCCTTCCAGGGCTCGGTCTCCATTGAGAAACAATCAAGTAGTTCCCCAACAGTTCAAGTTTCTCAAAAACACACTGCTATTTTAATGTCGGTGGTATTTTTTCCCCTAAACATTTAGACTGTGTCATGGTAACAGCTACTTTTAGTTCTAAATCTGTTTTCCCATCCTTCACTTAAAAAAAAAAAAAAGACAGTTTCAATTTATTCCCTTTAAATGTAAAATTCACTATTTTTAACTTTTAGTAACTATAAACAGTGATACCACTAGTTTGTGAACTGCTTTGGATTTCCTACGCAAATGTAAATTACTATATTGATACTAAAAAAAAGACGTTTGCAGTAACAATTGATCATATTAATTTTGAAGAGGCACCTACATGTTCAAGACAAAAGCAAATGTACACTAAGTACAACATGAGTAGTAAGCTTTTTAGCAGAGGGATGACAACAAAAGGGGAAGCAGCAAAATTAGCATTCCCAGTGGATATTTAAAAATCAAGAGGTGAGCTAAAAATAATCATATCATAAATGGGTAACAGAGGGAATCAATGGTCCAGTTTTTTTCTGTCCAGTTAACTTTAATAGGTTTGCATGTGTGCAAACCTGATTGAATAATTGAATGTACAAATTCCTGTTATTAACAGCTGAACATTTTATTGTCCAAGCCAGGGCTAAAGAAAAGGACATTTAAGACCCTTAAACGTAGCCCTTAACAAATATACTGCAATTAATTGTTACTATTATTATAATTACTACTACTACATTTGAATAGTGCTAGAAGTAAAATGAAGTGGATTCAAAACCAGATACTTCCCAAGTGCAATTGGATGATTACTTACTTTGGTTAAATTAAGAGAAGACTTAATTCTGCCACAGACAGAATTAAGACTTAATTATAAATATTAAGATGAATTAAAAGACTTAGTTCTGCCAACATCCTTTTCAGAGTGGTCTGATCAAGTAAATTACAGTCAACCAAACCTAAGGAAAATAACGTATGCAAGTCTTTTGCCTATGTAAGCAAAACACAGGATCTTCATGGTTTTTGTTAAAAAAAAAAACCTCCTTTACTCAAGTTCTGATTACCAACTGTTTCTTATAAATCTTAGTTCAACTTGCATGTATTTGTAAGGGAACGGGACAATGTACATATATAAAATGGTGTAATTAATTCATTTTATAAAGGAAATCAATATTTTATGACCTTTTTTTGCACTTTCTAAGTCTGTAAAAACAAGAACAGTACTACCTATTAATAGAGACTTTACAATAAAGTTGCAACATGCTGCTTAGTTTTAGCTCTGAAGTGGTACTGCTTTATGCAGGATGGTTAAGGCAAAACACGTACTAGTATATAGATTGAGAACAAAAGGTTTTATAAACGGATTGTGTTTATTTTCAAGAAAACACATCTTATCATTGTCCAAAGGAGAAACATACATAATAGAAGACATAGGTATTTCATATCAGTCTACTGTCTACCACTCCTTTCCTTTTTTTTCCTTCTTTTTTTTAAGTAAGAGTCTGAATCTCTAAATGTCACTGTGTGTATTGTGTTACACAGAACGTGCTGTTACACAGATCCAGGAAAGCTCTTTTCACTCCGTTGGCGGAACTAACCATATCATTAAAGTTATGGTTTGTCGTACATCCTCTTCTGGATCAGGGCTGTTAGCATTGGATAATAGTAGTAATTAATACAAAATAGTATGTCTTCTTTGTAGAAAACTCATGATAAAATACTTACCTTATTATACCTCTCTAATCTTAATGTTCTTTTAATGTTTTAAACAGTTTATGTAAGTCTTTGCTGCTGTAAAGTGTAATTGAAGGTTTTCTTCCTTGTCTGGTGCAAGGGTTACAAACACTTTCTGTAAGATCATTATATTATCTCAAATACCTTTAAGAAAAGCTGCTCTCTCATCAGCCTAATGTTCTGTGTGTTGTAGGAGATGCAGAGAATAGTATAATTCACATAAATTTGCATTAATGATACTGAATTTCCTTAAAAGACTAAATCTATATTTCAAAAAATGAAAAAGCGACCAACATTTTTCTGATAGGCGCCCTAGCTGAGCATCAGCTTTATGGCTGTTTTCTTATAGTAGGTAGAAAATAATAAGATTTTCTTTAAGATTTGGGGTAAAACTTGAAAATCGTGAACTCACCTAGGCAGCTGAGGTCCCATTCTCAAAAGGCACTTGGAGCGCATCTACATTTCTGTGTCCTTTTGTGTTCCAACTCACATGCTTCTGCTGGCACAACATCAGGTCTTTCACACCCCTAGTGCAGAGCCTGCTCATAGCTTTTGAGGGCTATTCCTCCGTCACGCTACAGTTGCAAAGATTTGGATTTAGAGATGCTGGGGCTTGTAGTGTCTCAAAGCTTGCATCCATTTTAGGAAATATTTCTTAGATTATTGTGTAAAACTGAGTCCGTCTTTTCTGTCCCTGCAAAGTGTCAATGGTTTTAACTCAGCCTTACTTGAGGCACTCACTCCTGAGGCTGCTCACTGGTTGTTCTCCTTCCCTCCATCTCGCTGCTGTCTTCTATGCTGGCCAAGAGCTTCTATAACTGGCAGATGTTCTGTGAGACGTTGGATCCTGCACAGATCAGCTCTTCAGGTATAAGGTGCATTCAGGAGGGGTAGGACCAAATCAGCGTGGAGACGTGAGGTGACAAGCAGTGGCTCCAGATCTTCCATCCCAGGAGGCAGATACATTTCATGAGCTTGCCCTAAGCCTCCTGGAATGGGACACTTATGCCCTGCAACGGAAACAGTTGCCCTGTAGAGCTGGTTACCCCTAATTGCTCTAAGTCCATGATTGGTTCAGAACTGGCAAGTCATTATTTCTGGGCTAGCGAGGATGTGTGAGACAATCGATCGTGTGGCTTGTGTGTGGGTAATGGGTATAACTAATGTGCCTGAAATAGCAGCTGGCTTTCCGATAATGGGCTTCCCAAAGTGTGCTGAGTGTCATTAATAGTATTCATGGCTGCAGGTCGCTTGCCAGAAAAAGTAAGTAAATACATTTATCAGAATTCAACGCAGACAAGCATCAAAATGAAATATGCAGGAAAGGCACATGAAGAAAGCGTATCCACCTTGGGAATTTCAGGGACCAAATCGAGTTTGTTTTGCACAGGCTGTTCTCTAGTGCTGTGTCTTCTGGAGACACCGAAGCAAACCCTGTCGGGCTGCCGAACAAGGAGCACAGGAGAGCTGAAAGCACAACTGGCACCCTCTAAACCCCTGTGCCCCCACCCAGGCAGCGCGCCGAGAACAGGCAGAACAAGCATCCCAAGAAAAATCAGCTTTGTGAAGTTTACCACTCAGGTTACCTGTAATTCTTATCTTTTTAAGGAAAGATTGTCACTTAAGGTCTGATCTTTTTCTCTCTCTCATTTTCTTTGTCCCTCCATGGAATCTGCCTTGGATTATGGAAGGCCGAGGGAGAGAGGGGAAATATGTGACTTGTCCACAAAACTGAAGCAAAATCCCATTTTGCTACATGCAGGGTCCTTGACAATAACAATCTCATTGGTCACAGTGAAATCAGAAATCATGCCCCGTAATGCTTGCTTCAATAAATACGATGAATGGCAGTTACCAGAGTCTGGATTTGATTCCTCCAGGTCCAGGTCTTCTTCAGTCTTTTCCCTAGGCCATCCTCATCCCGGGATGTCTCACAGTCTGTTCTTTTTTGCAGGCTGATCCTGAGCTTTTAACTCCCTGGATTGTTCCCAAAACTGCATTCCTTTTCTGCTGCAGGCTTTATCTCCTCCCTGTCAAACTCAACTTGCCTGTGTTAAGAACCATGCCTTAAAATGAAAGCCTTTCCTATGCTGACCACAGAAATTAAGTTGAATTCTGGTGCCTTCCTCCAGGCGGGCGACAAAGTGCTGAGTGGTGGGTATCACACAGTTTGGTGCACTTCACTGGACTGTACAAAAGGGTGTTGATCAGAGCCACCAAGTCCATTTGGAGGCCAGTCACTAGTAGTGTACCTCAGGGTTTGATACTGAAACAGTTTAACATCTTTAGTGACCTGGATGATGGGACAGAGAGCACCCTCAGCATGTTTGCTGGTGACACAAAACTGGGAGGAGTGGCGGATATACCAGATGGTTGTGCTCCATTCAGAGGGACCTCAACAGGCTGGAGAAGTGGGCAAACGGGAATTTCCTGAGGTTCAGCAAAGGGAAATGCAAAGTCCTGCACGTGGGGAGGAGTAACCTTGTGTACCATTATATGCTGGGGGCTGAGCAGCTGGAAAGCAGCTTGGTAGCAAAGTTCCTGGGAGTCCTTGTGGACACCAAGGTGACCGTGAGCCAGCAATGTGCCCTTGTGGCAAAGAAGACCAACAGCCTCCTGGGCGACATCAGGCAGAGCCCTGCCAGCAGGTCGAGGGAGCTGATCCTTCTCCTCTGCTCAGCCCTGGTGAGACACGCCTGGAGTGCTGGGTCCAGTCCTGGGCTCCCCAGTGCAAGAGAGACATGGACATACTGCAGCAGGTCCAACAAAAGGCCACAGAGGTGATTATGGACTTGAAGAACTTGACATAGGGAGGGTGAGGGTGAGAGAGCTGGAGGTTTTTCAGCCTGGAGAAGAGAAGGGTCGGGGTAATCTCATCCATGTGTATAAATACCTGACTGTCGGGAGTAAAGGGACAGAACCAAACTCTTCTCAGAGGTATCCAGTCAAAGGCCAAGAGGCAATGGGTACAAACTGAAATACAGGAAATTCAGTTTAAGCATAAGAATAACCTTTCTTACTGTGAGGGTGGTGGAGCACCAGCACAGGTTTCCTGGTGTCCTGGTTTGAGGTAAAAGAGAACCAACTTTCTGTTCAGCAATTTTACTTTGCAGCTAAGCCTCTTCTAACTAACAACTCTCTGAAATCAACACCATATTGTGCAGAAACTGTTCGCTCTCAAAGTGATAAGACCTATGTTTGTAGTTTATGCCAAGGAATGGTACGCAGAGAGGCTGCTGCTTATACTTATTGCTGTAACAACAAAGGTCAACTAACTTTTTTATATGCCGCATCGGAGGGTCAGAAGCAGAAAAGTGGTGGAGGGATTGCAACTGCAGGGAGGAGCGGACAGGACAGGTGACCCAAAACTGACCAACAGGGTGTTCCATCCCATCTGCCCCATGCTCAGTATAAAAGCTGAGGGATCAAAGGGGTCAGCCTCTTTCTTCAACGGCCAGCATCCAAGGAGGATTCCATCTGTTCATCTGCCTTTGATCCCGATTCGTGCATTCCTGAATCCAGTTCCCGTCCATCACTGAGTCCAGTCTGTGACTTTCCCAATGCCTGCCAGTGATGCGATCGTCATCCCAGGAGCTCAATACTGGTTTTGTATCTATTGTATATATTTCATTATTTCCTTTTTATTATTTTATTATTAATATTTTCACTAAAGTATTTGGGTTTCTTCTAAACTAATAAGTCTCTCTCTCTCTCTCACTCCTCTCCTTGGAGAGAGAGGTGGGGAAGAGCATCTGTTGTTCATCTCAGTGGCCAGTCCAGCCCAAACCACAACAGATTTATTGGTGCCCAACGTGGGGCCACAACACCTGGACAGGCTGTGGAGTCTCCATCCTTGAAGATACTCAAAGCCCAACTAGGCACGGTCCTGAGCAACCTGCTCTGATTGACCCTGCTTTGAGCAGGGGGGTTGGACTAGGTCATCTCCAGAGGTACCTTCCAACCACAACTATTGTGTGGTTGATTGTTTTTCCTGGAACAGGACATATGGAAAAGCTTAAATGCAAAGCAGGTTGGCATGGCCAGGGCTTACAACACAACATACGCTACATCCTCATTGCCAGAGCTGGGAATACCCACAGATGTCAGAATGTGAGGTCATTTATGGATTTTTAGTATTGTCAGTGATTTAGGCACATTGGCATGTAGATATGTTGGTTAGGGGCTTAAGTTACATCAAAAATCATTAGGTACTTTCAGATACTTTTGAATGTTTTTCCTTATATCTGCTTTAACTGCTTACTAATAGAGACACCTTTTGCAAAGATTAAAGTTTTAAGTAATTCCAATGTTTTAAGTCTCTTTCTAGTTGATGCTCTAATTTTATTTATACTTCAATATCAGCACAAAAAGGCAGCTGTAAGTCAGACTACTTAATATTTGCGTAATTTGCTTGTTTCATTACACTGTTAATTGTGTAGCCCTTTGCAACTGATTTACAAAACTCATTTTTGTGCAAACAAAACAACTACAAGCACTAATTAGAGTATTGTATTTTAGCGGCACACAAAAAATGAAATTTTGAACTTGGGTACCTATATTGGTCCAGATATTAAAGCCTCAGCATACTAGGAAATGGTGCCTCTTTGTTTTGGGGGTAGGTTAAAGAAACAGGAAAAGGCAAGTTAAGTATCCCCAGTCTGCCGCCCCGGGGGTTTGTATGTCTGTTTGGCACAAGGATGACATGATCAAGACTCCACAGATCATCTTCTTCTAACTGTAAGCTTGTTTGCTGTAGTTCAAGGATCTGAGATAGAACCTTAACAATATTATCTTCTAAGGGAAACGGAGAAAATCTTCCTGCCACCTCAAAACATCAGACGGCTAATTCCAGAGGCACGCGGACACATAACATGGGCGACAGGTAGAATGCAGGTTCCTAAATCCACAAACACAGCCCCTAAAACTCCCACCTTCCCTTTTGGTTGTTTGGAAGGCTGCACCAGCAAAGTGTTTATCTATGATCACTTAGGTACCTAAATTTCTGATACTGAGCATACATGGAATTGCTGCCAACTTGCCAACACAAACGAATTGTGTTCGTGCTTTATCTGATTCCTAAACCTGTTTGGGACTGACAGACCAGGAAACCTGAGTCTTAACTTCCTGCAGGGCCCATTTCCAGAGGCAGGCTCAGACGTCCTCCTCTCTTGCTGAAGTCCATCACTGTGCCAACATGAGAGATTCACAGGGCTGCAAACAAAAGGGACCGTGTCTTCTGCACTGTCCTAAGGAGGGTACTCCCCAGTGAAGCTGCTCTGCAGCAGGACGTCCTACTTTTTTTTCCTAACATTTATTAATAAAAGTGCTAAAATGCATCTAAAAAAATTCAATTGTTGGTGTACTCCTTACGTCTCATCTATGAACTTTTTGATCTGATGTTCAGCAACGTGACAAATAGCTTTCAAGATAAGGCACCTTTTTAATAAAAGGAAAATAAAGAAAGAGAAAATAAAAGAGCAGTGTGCAGGGAAGATAATAGAGTGCGTCTCTGGTCTGCCCAGTGCTCTGTTCTGGCAAGATTGGTATCACTTTTTTAATGAAATCACATCACTATTTAACGTCACTTGTACACATTTATGTAACCCTTAGTGGGAATACCTAAGTGTCAGGCACGTGTTGGTGGCTGGTCCATCTAAAAGGATCAGAACTTACCCTTCCTTCCTCCCGGATGGCACAGGCAAGTACTGCGGAGCCACCAAGAACAATGTGGTAGGCTCAAGCATTTTCCATCTATTCAGAACAACATGGAAGTTTTCAGGGCTTGAATGACCAGAAACCTGTAGAAGTTGCCATATCTTACTATTTTCAAAGTTATTTTCATAGGTCATTTTGGATTCTTATTTGCAGGAGATAGTCTCCTTGCCACTTTCTAAAGCTCTTTTTAATCACAAATGTGTATCAGCATGGATAGTGTCAGTCACTGAGAAAAAAAACCCCAGAGTTTGAAGATCTTAAAGCTGAAGCATCTCTTAGAGGTAACTTAGAGGTAATTGTTGGTGCAAATCTGCAGTGACTGAGAAACATTCCAGTCCTCCAGAACTGAACCCTCAGCTCCACCATCTGCGTATTTCTCCTACCTAGCCTTAGGGAATACAAAAGAAGAGGAAATAAAAAAATGAGTCTCTTTTTTAGGATGCTCACAGAATAAAACCTTTCCTTGGGAATATTATACTTCTTTTGCTTTTGATTAATTCTAGGGTGTTATTATACATGCTTCAGATGACCTCCATGCTGTAGGAAGAAAGGCTGCCTCCTTGAAAATCAAGATTCAATTCATTTAAAATTCTCTGGGGGAAAAAGCTGTAGACAGAGAAGAACTGGCAGGAAGTTTATATGCTGCTGGTGTGATATGTTCACCACAAAATGCACTTCTAAATCAGGTGACCGCTTTCTTCCGTTACTAGCATTGGGATATGCAGAAGCAGTTGTTCAGTGTAAAACAGCTCATGTGAGTAAGAGAATGCAATTAAATTAACTTGAGGCAGGCACCCATGCAAGCTTTTCCTGTAGCACAGAAACGGGGAATTACAGAGTGTCATTGCCTAAAAGGATTTATTTGTAACATCTTGGATAAGTCAGAGAGAAGCTTACATATTCCACTCAGCGATGCAAATATTGTCAGCTATTTAATATTTAGCATACTTATATCCTGAGAAGCCAACGATATTTAGAAAAAATAGGACTTATCCCTCATTTTGAAATACAGTTCTGGAGCAAATCCAAACCAGCAGCTGGGATTTTATGAATCCTGCAGGACCCTGAAAAGCCTCATGTTCAGTCCTAAAGAATTTTTGCTCACATTCATAGTGATGGCACTATAAAAAAAAAAAAACCCACATATAGAAAATGGCCTATTGTTGACTGAAGAGTAGGGCAATCTACTACTTTATTCCTCTGACCTGCAATTTTGCAGAACTCCAGTGCTGGCAAAAAATTGGCTGGAGGATCAGAACTACAATGTTAAGGCTCAATATTTGTATTTGTTTCATTCATAATGGAAAAACTAGGAGTAAAAGCTGGACATCAGAGGCAGTAGGTAAGATTTAGGACACGGATAACACACAATCATCTGACATTTTATTTCATTCCACAGCACTAAAGCCCAAGTTTCTTTTAAGAAATGGCAGAGGTTAGGGGAGTAAGTGCCAAAGTAATTTTTTAAAAGTAGCTGTATGGCTTCTAAACCACTTTATTGCCTTGAAACCTGTTTCCAGGCTGTGTATTCTCCAGCGTGTGTTCTCAAGCAGCTCTTGGGACAGTTTTCAGCACCTGCTCCTCGCGTGGGTGGATGCTGGGCTGAGCAGCCGCAGAGTCTCGTCCCTCTCCAATTTCCTCTGAACCTGCCTCAGGCACCGCAGTTGCTCTGCTTGCACGCCCCAAAGGCATCTTCTGGAAGCTTTGCCCTGCGAGCAAAGAATCTGGCTGGAGATCTTTATTTTATAATGCTTAGGAAGTCACATGCATGCTTACATTTTTTTGTAGAAATAGCAATTAACACCACCACCCCACCCCCCCACCCCCGACATTATTTAAGTAAAGGGACTATGAAAGGAAGGAGAGTATTAGCATAAACATGTCTCTTCTTGAAGACAGGACACAAGACTGTGGCTCAAAGATGCAAGAAATCCAAATTTAGTGCCCCCAATAATGAAACAAAAATATCAGTAGCCACACGATTCAAACCTGACATAAATCCAGTCTGACACTTCTAACTTGGTAAAATGTTTTTTGTTTGTTATCATGGTGCCATTGGATTTTGTGGGCTCAAGTATCACCTGTCCTCTCGCAGGCAGCAAGAGAGTTGCCGGCAAAAGCAACTCCTTATTGTATGCCCTTAATTCAGCAGAAACTCAGGATATACTTACTCCTCATTTGGATCACACTGGTACAGCGATCCTGCCACGCGTGACATCCGTTACCGATGATGGGACCACGGCCCAAGTGCAATCAAGGAAAAGCCAGTAGCTGCAGCTCTCATCAACAGGATTTTAATCAAGGGGTTTTCATGATTATCAAGACACACATTCTGCTTTATGCGCTGGCAGAAAGTCAACGCAGAAAAATGCTGTGTCAGGAAACTGTCATTATGTATACAGCTGAAATTAAATCCAGGAAAACCCGTCAAATCTTTATCTGAATGAAGGGTTCACGTGTAGTTTTCTGGCCATGTAAAATCACATAATTTCTATAAATATGAGGAAATGGGAGACAATGCAAAAATAATCACAACATAACTGTTAGGCAGGATGAAGCTCATATAGCAGTCCACCCACAGAAGTGCCACAGAAAAAAAAATAAAGCTTCACTTATATTACTGTCATTTTTAAATAACATTCAAACCTGCCACTTTGAAATTCTATAGTGGGTTGTTTGGTTTTTTTTTTCTGTAAAAAAATAAAAGTAATATTTAATGGCCGCAGCGTTAGTCTCCTGTTAGGACACGGCTGCGTCAGAAACAATTTTAGCGGTGAGATGCGAGGTCTTTTGGTCAAAAAGGTCGTAAGGAATTGGCTGTAATAATGACAGAAATCCGACCTGTCACAACCGGGTCCCGGGCTCTTTATGGTGCAAATTCGGGTTGATTTGATCAAGGGGCTGTCAAGTGCCGTTCCGCGGGAGCTTGCAGGCTGTTTTAACTCCTTCCGTCCTGGCTTTCGCACGCGTGGGCGCAGGGAAACTCCCCCACCTGACAGAGCAAAGGGAAGGGGACGAGCCCCACTTCCACGCCGCC
>VYZM01019973.1:82499-100872 GCA_013398915.1 Dromas ardeola
AAGCAGAAGGTGTTGAAAGATGGCTGATGTTTTTTTCGTGTTCATATTTCCTTATTGAGCAAACACATCTTGTAACTTAAGTTTCATGTTATCTCGATTTGAATATTATGAGGCTTTAGTACTCCCAAGCTGTCGTGTCATTACACTGCTGACAAAAATGGTGCACTCGCTCAGGCTTTTCTTATGGTCTCTCTTATTTCCTGTGCCTGTCTTGAAGGTACTAACCCTAACGTTTTTGAAATTTCCTGTCTGCCTAAGGTGTTGCTTTCACATGTCCACAGAGTCAGGCATGCATGTGTTTGTTTAAAAAAAACCACCAACCCAAACGTCAGGAATACTATATAAATACTATATATTGTATTCGTTCATCATTCTGCTTAGACGCATTTTAGATGCGTTCACTGCTATTTGTTTAAATATTTAGTGTGAACTGATTCTTGCTTTTCAGAACACTTTAATATGAAAAGAGCCTTAATTTTCAGATGACTTGCCCTCTGTCATTAAATACAAATTTTTCAAACCAAAGAAAAAGAACAAGGTTCAGCTGTTGGCTCTATATCCTATTTTCTGCTTTCATCAAAGATCAGGGTAGTAGGTAAGTTGTGCCTGAAGCCATATTCCTATACATATGTTTCTTTTCTGTAAAGTAATTGAAGTAATTTTAAAAAACACAACCTCTGCGAATTTTATGATGACCTCCTTGGGTAGGTGACTTAAATGTAGGAAACATCCTTGTAGTTGAGTTATGGAGTCCCAGGTCATCTGAAAAACTTGTCTGAATACTTTTCTTTCCCACCTATGTATACATCAGGCTGTTTTTGACATTTCTTTGGTCTTTCATCACTCCTTTCTTCTTTATGATTTTACCATGGTTGGCAATAATTTTTTTATGACCCTTTTTTGTAACTAGGCGTATTTAATTTCTTTTTTTAAATGCAAAGAACCAACTCAGCATAAAAAGAAAAAATAGCATGATGGGCCTGTTCATTGAAAGTGAACAACTCTTTGGTGTTTAGGCTGATACTCTGAAGAAAAGTATTGAAAAGTAGCCTTTAATTGACTTGTTTCAAGTGTTGCTTATTATTTCCTTAGTGCTAACTGCCTGTAATAATTACATAAAGTGCCTTTTTGTAATTTGTAGGGTTTTGCTTTCAATTATTAAAATGAAAAAACAGTATGTTAATGTGGAATTTCTAAATGCCCTATTGGCAAAATCAGGATTTTATGCAGCTATGTGAGCACATAGTAATTTTCTGGTGAGTTTATACTGAATTGTGGATTATTCCTATACAATTAGGATATTCATGGTTGTAGTTACACAAATTTAAGGGTTTGCAAGGTTAAAAGTGAGCATTTTCATCATATTTAAAAATATACCTTTTGTGACACACCATACTAGTGAAGTACAATACACGGGGAACACAAGTAAAGGTCGTTTCCAGGGATCGTTTTGAAGTCATGGTTTGTGGCAGTATTTTTAAAACAGAACAATTTTTAGCTTACTGTAATGAACCTGAGTGATCAAGTTCAAACAAATAAATTATCTTATTTGCATTTGGATTCCAGTTGATAATCAAATATTAGTCATTTTGCCTCAATCGATAGCACACTAAGGATTAAGAAAAAAAAAAACAAACAACAAAAATTTGTCATGAATTGATAATTTGTCAAAGAGATCTGTTTATGAGCAGAATATGCGTGTGAAAGACTTGAACAAGCAAACTGTCCTGCACAGAGTCCCTAATCCAGCAAAGTATTTAAAAATACACACGTTTTTCTGTATCGGAACATGGCACTCAGTAAACTGTTAGGCTCTAACTGTAGGAATGGATAATGCATGTGCTCCCTGTTCATTTGATGCTAATCTGGAAAAGATCTCTAAGTCAAGGCCACTGAAACCTTTGCTGCTTATGTATATGGATACTTGAGAATGAATAATCCTTTTGAAGTCAATGTGCTTAAATTTAGGCTTATAGTTTATATGCTTAAGTGGATCAAAGGATAATTCTAAAAAGAAACTGTTTATTTTCTTTAATTAGAGATCATTCTTGTGATATGTGCTAATATCTGTTCTGTGGGGGAAAGAGAAAGCCAGTAAAAGGGATTTAAAATATCATAAATTTTCTCTCTCTCTCTCTCTCTCTCTTTTTTTCCCCAGAGAACATGTAAAATGTATTTTTCTTGCGTGGCATTCCTTTGCTTATTCCTCATATTTTTTGTTGGAAGAGAAATTAACTGTGTTTAACTGCAAGATGCTTTCTATTCTTTTTTCTTTCTTCTGGTGGAAAAACATCTCTTCATTTTGTCTCATTGAAAAATGTTGCATTGTCAATGGAAGTAATGTGCAAAAAATGTGTACTCGGAGCCGGCAGTTTTATCACCAGAAGTGACACATACCATTTACCTGAACAGGTCTGAGATCCCACTGCGTTTTCAGAGTTGCCTGATTCATTATCACAAAAAGGCTGCTATGTATCATAGCAGGAGGAAAAATCTTTGTCAGAGTGAAGTCATTGAGAGTTGTGTTTTTTTCCAAATTTATCTTTAGTGTGGATCCTAAAAACCAAGCTTTTTCCCACTGAATATTTGAATATAATAGCCTTGGAAGCAGAAGTTACCACTATGCAAAATAGGGTATCATCTTGGCTGAAATCAGTGAGAATTTTCTATTGAATTTGGTGAAAGTAGGATTTCAGTCTGTTACCTGTGCTGTTGTCATTTGGGATGGCTACAATTTTGGCTTTTTCTTTTTTTTTTTCTTTTCTTTTTTTTTTTTTTGGGGGGGGGGGAAGCTGGAGTACTGCGTTGGATGCAGTGTGAGGATCACCTGTTGAGAAAGCAGGATTTAAACACTGTGGGGCTGTTACTGTGAATTGACATTGAAAGGTGTTTGGAGGAAAAATAGCAGCAATGCTATTTTTGTGCTTTGTACCTTAATTCCCAGACAGTTTAAAATACATGTGCTTCTGGATAGTCCTTACTACTTTGATTTTGTATTCCAGTCTCTGTGTTTTTGTGAAATTCTAATGTATTGTCTGTGCTTTGAAAATGCTTTGCCACCTGGGAGGTGTTACCAGAATCTAAGTAGTAATAGAAATATTCAAATTTCTAAAGTAAGTCATAAAATGCTCCCAGACAAATCTTAATGTTTTATGCTGTGTCCAGCAGAAGAGAGAACTTTGAGTTCATTAGTGCGTTTCATCTTCAGCAGTGGTTTATAAACCTTAGCCTTCCTTCTTTACAGCAAGGTAGGTATTATTTTGTGGAGAAAAAAATAAAAATAAATTGGGACGGAGGTGTGGTTGGTGCAAGATCACAGTAGAGGTCTGCTGTGCAGTTTGAACTCTCATGTCTGGTTCTTCAGTCAGTAGAACACTGTGGTCTGTAGTCTACCCTGTGTGCAGGAATTGTGTGAGATTTCTGTTTAATAGTTGGTTAGAAAATACAACTAGAAGGAAAAGAGGCACATTTTTTTCTGGGGGGAAAAAGCTGCACTTGTGTGAATAAAATGCATAGGAAGGATAGCAAGTCCACTTGCTCATCCTTAGAAGCGGGAAGCCAATGTTAAATGGAAGCTTCATTTCTATATTGCCATACATGGAGTAAGCTGAGTAATAAAAAAAATCTAAAAAAAATATTATTCTGCAATATGACACTGCTATAAATCTTTTCTAGTGCTCTATAGCTTTCCAGTCAGTTAAAAAAAAAAAATTCTCTGTTAACAGAAATTACTCATATGCATTTGTCTCTAAACAGACTTCAGTATTTCAATAGAAAGGGATCATTGGTGTACAAGTCATTAAACCATATGAATATTTATTTGTGCATGCTAGTTTCCTGTTCTGCTGGTGCACTCAGTGTGTTTATTGAAGGTTTCTTTGAAAAACAAGTCTTCAAGGAATGTCTTTTGAACATAAATTTTCAATCTGGGGGTGGGGGCAGAAAGGCATTATTTTCATAATGAAAACATCATCTTTCCCCTTGAACTGAGGTGCTGCATGAAAGAATAAAGGCACTTTTGCTTATTTGATCTTCCAGGAGCAAATTTATGATCTGCCATCAGTTTGGGGGCTGATAATCTATGAGCCAGGTGCACGGAGGAGAGGAGACGAGACACTTTTTTCCTTTGCATGTAAAACCAAGCATTTACATTTAATTCTAAAGTCTACTCGGCTAATACCAAGATGTGAACACCAAGATACATAAGCATGTACAAAATAATAGTACCAAGTTGGACTTTGCATTTTAGGTTTATGGTTGGGCTTGATGATATTAAGGGTCTTTTCCAACCTAAATGATTCTATGATTCTGCATTCTTCTACCGATTTAGCTGGTAATCTTCACCCTTCCTCCTTATGTCCCAGTAATTTGGACTACACTGGAGATAGTTTCCGAAATTGGTCTCGGACACCTTTGGGTTTTACTGCTGAAATTTTACTGAGATTCATGCTTTATGGAGCTTCTAGGGTTATCTTTTCGATGGTGATGGACTTAAATACCTCGTCTGCTTCCCCAGTGCTGTGTAACTCAGAGCACTTGCCATTAGTTTTCTGTCTGACCTGAGCAGGTACTGCTCACTTTCCACATGACCACCCTTCAGCTTTCCTTAAGCTATGGGCATCATCTGGTAAAGAGAATTAAGTAGTTTTTACATTAGGTTCTGCATTCACCTATCAGCGTCATGTTCTGCTTCTCTCTAAAACTGAGTTTGGAATGTGGTTTTATATAATTGATCCTTTTTGTGGTATTCCAAGGTTGCAATGAATTAAGGTAGTTATGGGAAGAATTTGGATCTTCAAGGCAAAATACAGGCTCAGTGAAAAACACAGATAGGCAAAAAGGTAGAATATATTGCCATGGAAGCCATATTAAATTGGCAATCATGAGAACTCCAGGCTGATTAACGTTTCCCCATAAGATGTTTTATTAAACAAGAAATGAAAAGTGAACAGTGCAAAATGTTATACAGTAAATAGGGATTGTGCTATGGTGTTTTAAAGATGTGAGCTAATATTTGCCCATTCAAGGAAACACTAACAAAATGTCACTTTGACTAGAGAAAAGAACTTAAAGGTCTAGTGGTTCCTTCATTTGCTTCTTTACACACAGTATAGACTGTGTAGGCATAATTTGAGATTCAGAATAATTATTTGTTTCGAAAAAGTGTTTCTCATTTTTATTCATTGAAAGTCAAATTAGGATATTTAAACTTAGGAATAAGCAAAAATCCATGGAGTGAAATTCCTTGAAACTGCATTATGTCTCAGGTCATTCTGAAAATGTTTTAATTTTTGTTGGTTAAGTGTTTTAATAAACATAATCAAAACATGTATTTACATTTTATTAGTTCTAGTTAGACTAAAATAAGGTATTTCTTTTTAAAAAGGCATTTTTTCTAGTAACATAAGTAACCCTGACTGAGCCCCTAATTTATCTAATATTTTGTATTTCCATTCATTATATTAACTTTGTCTTTGCATATTATTAGTCTTTTTTTTTTTAATGGCTTCATAACATTTCATCCTTTGTTTCCTTTAACAATCTTCATCTATTGCAATGCATCTTTTTTTTTGTTGTTGTTGGATTTTTTTATTTTAACAGAAAGAAAAGGAGTGAGAGAATACTGTTCAAACAGGAATGCTCTGTTTTCCATGTTCGTTGGGGCAGAGATCCTTCTCATCTACTTTGTCTGTCTGTGACCACGTCTGGTATTTCTTGGTCAAGGCAATAAACTCTGTAGCAGTGAAATGCAGGGTAACCTTCCTCTTGGGGATATTGGTTAGAAATGTATTACTGTCCTGAAGTTTGAGAATTTGTATTACGTTTGAAGCTTCTGGTTATATTTTATTGCTTACTATTAGAAAGTGAGTATGCTTGTCATCTCTACAAATACCTGATTTAATCCTGTAATCAGTTGTCTAAATAGTATCGTATGGAAATTAAATTCACAGTCTAATTTTGCGTTGTGTGAAGGAAGTCTTTACCTTATTACTTGATAATTCTGATAAATGTTCTGTTTTTCTTGAGAACGGGTAAACAGAAGTTATCCACTGGGGTATGCCCTCACCTGTATCTGTCCTTGTCACTGCTGTCCATGTTCTTTGTTGTGGAGACCTGCTGTACTTTGGCTGCATGTTGCTTGTCTCTCCTTCATACCTGTGTAGTTGGTCGGTGTCTTTTCTGAAGTTGGAAGACTGGAGCCCAAGACCGAGGTCCAGATCCAGACGTACCTGTACTGTAAACTTGGAGTTCTCCCTCCCACTGTTCACAAATGCATCCTCCTCCCTGCTTTTGGAGCCACTGTTGTTCTTTGAGGTGAGCTCCTCCCTGGATTGTCCATCGGTCCTCTACTGTTATGTTATCCTTCTATTAATTTTCCCCAGGTACCCTGATATTGCTCGTAGTTTGCTTTTCTCTTCATTATCCTTTAACAATTCTTGCTTGATCAATAAACATTTTGATCTCATCAGTCACCCCTCTTTCATGTTAGTCTTCAATGTTTTTCTGTATTTTTCTTTTTTTAGAAGATAACTTTCTCCTAGTTTAAGCACGTTCCTAGTCCTTCCTGGATCATAGGAACTGATGAAGACTGTTCATGGAGTTAAGGAGTCAGATCTCTTGTCCATGAACACTTCTTTGAATTCAGTTAAACCACCGATAAGGCAGATAATCTCTTTTTCTTTTTTTTTTTTTTTTTTCTCCTCCCCACTGAGTTGCACATGTGTAAACCTTGTAACTTCTTATCTTCAAGATGAAGACTCTATTTTGGTCACTTAAGATTTTTCTTACTGTTTAGGCTAAATCTTTGTTTTTGCTTTCTGTGGGATGAATATTTTCTTTTTTAAAGTTTATTTATTGCAGTTAACTTGACTGCTGAGAAGACGGGTAAGAGAAGGAGGTAGGAGAAGAGGAGAGTATTTCTTCCCATGTATCAGGAGAGCTTGGAAAAGCTGTGGACCTCTGACTGAGACCGAGGGCTCTCTGCTTCCAGATCCCTTGCCGTTGAGTTGGAAGTTATTCCAGCTAGAGCTACAACTCTAGCTGCAGGTTTCTAAGCTCTGTGACTTGGGGAGTCTGTGAAAGCCCACATAACTTCAAAATCTAAAGCAGGAGCTCTGAAGCCTACTATTGCTAGCCACTCTGCGTGGTGGAATAGCCTAAAGCCATGGATCCAGCAGCTCAACATAGGAATGACCAGAATCCACGTATAGTTTTTATATGCTTTCTGTATGTTAAGGTTATCTTTTTTTTCTCCTTGAAACATTTAATTTTTGACAAATCAATGATTTGTTGGAAAACTCTTAACTCTAACTGTAAGGAACAATAATAAATAAAGTTAATATCACTGGCAACATGTGGACTTACTGTTTGAATCCAGAAGTGGCACTGTAGAGAGAATGTAGTGAAGAAAAATACTGTCTGATCATATCAGAAAATTATACATTGTTAATGGAGAGAGGGGTAACTTCTAAGAAGACGACCAAGGATAAAAGACTATTACTATTCTAGAAACTGGAATAGTTGGAATTGTCCACTTGGTATTGTCTGTTGTCGTCTCGCTGGAGGTGGTTGAGATGATTTGGTGTGCCTTGCAGTGACTTCTAGAGGAAGGCTGTAAACTGATCTGATCGTGAGGCTGTAAGCCATCCGCATGCGCATAGCTTTTGGAAAGCCACTCTTTTGTCTTGTCTTTGATTGTAGGTCAACTGTTACAAAGAACGTTTGTGTTCAGTAGTGGGCAGAACTGAGTTGCTCTGTCAGTGGTCCTGGTCCATGCGTTCCTTTGGAGCAGCAGGGTGGGAGTACTGTGGCAGCCACGACATTAAAAGCTTAAAATTTTTTGTGAGTAATTATTTATGAAAAATTAATAAATAAATCAATATAATAACTTGCATGTATTTTGATTTTTACTCCGCAGCTGGCTTTCTCTCTGTCCTGGTTTGTCGCATGAAGTACTGCCTGCCCGGCAGTACTGGGCAGGGACTGCTCTACTTCAGCAGCTTAATGGGCACCGATAGCTGTAGTTTGCAGCCAGCAACAGGAGGAATTTCCAGCGATAGCTACAAAGCTTCCCAAACAATTTCAACCATTCATTTACTTGAGATGTCAGAAGGCTTTTTCCACTTGAGATTCTGTGCATGTGATTTGTCATCCCAGGGCTTTTCCCTACTTTCTCTTTCCTGCTTCCGAATAGCAAAGGCTCTCTGAACCGCTCCCCCTCTTCCATCTCTCCTGTTCTCCTCCTTTTTTCTTTCTCTGTCCCTGTTACCATTCTTTTTTTTTCCCTATTTTCTGCCATCTTTTATCTTTGTTTTTTCTTCCTTATTATTGAGTTGCCTCTTTAGACAGGCATTATAAATAAGTAGTACTGTGATGATGGTGAAAACAAACTAAATAAGTTGTATGCTTATTGTTATCTGAGCATAATTTATGTCTTTTTTCCCCACCAGTACAACAATAACAGAATGTATGGGCAAACTGCTGCATCTACATCGAGTCAAGAGGAAAAATGCCAAAAAGGGACTGAAAAGGTCATTTTAGCTAGTGTTATTCAGCCTGTGGTTCATGAATCACTGCTGGTCCATAAATCGCTACAGAATAGTCTTTGAAACAATTATAAAATGCCCCAGGCACACACATGCTCAGCAGGATTGTGTCCGAGTAGGTGGGCAGCCATAGTCAGCAGTTGGCTCCCAGCTGCTGTCCAAGCGTCATTAAAATGTTTATTGCTGTCCAGTTCTGAATTTATCAAAGTTCTGTTGTTTTACCCAAATATTAGGTATCCTTATTCTTAACTTCCTGTGATGGCAATACAACAGTTAACCCTTGAGCTTCCTTGCTCAAGGAAGGCACTGTCTCTGGCTGTCAGTCCAGATCTGCTTCTGCTCCTTTCCGTGCCTAACACCCCGTCTGCTTGTAGAATAGTTTTAGACCCCCTAGTCCCATCATCCCAAGTCTTGCAGGTTTCCTTTGTAGCGTTATGCTTCATTTCTATCTGTGCCTGGCTAATAATTTTTTCCTTACCCTGGTCTGGCAATTGTTCTCCTATATTCTTCACGTTTGCTGTCAAGCTGCTGCTGATGGTCATAATGATCACAGTATTGTGTGTGTTCTAACACTTACCTTCTGTATCTGAGCATAAAGCTTTTGGCAGTAACCTGTGTAGGAAAAGTCCAGTTTTGACCTTGTAGCCTTGGAATATGGCATGCTTAATGAGATCAGGGCTAATACTTTCTTAGGGGCATGTGTTAGAAATCTGAGAAATTAATGTGCTAAATTATTTCTAATAAGCACGTCCAAATACGTTGTGTTGTGATTGGTTTTGTACTGTAGTTAAACTTTGATAATTTGCCATGACACATTTGTGATGCAAATTGGAAGTCTTTACCATAAAGCATGTAAATGGGAAGGCGTTTTAAAGAAAAGGCATTGGATATTTTGGAAAATATGACTTGAGGTACATTCACTTGTATTTCAACTGTGATAAAATCCTTCCAACTGTCTGACCCATTTGATTGAAACAAGAACAGCAGGAGCAACAATCACCCAGAGGCAAATAATTAGCACAGGTTTCAGTCCAGTTAAGATCTGGCAAAGAAACAGATACCTACGAAGTCTTATGCTGTGAGTAAGTAGCAACTGTATTAATAGGTAGTGCTAGGAATGAAGGAGTTGCGGGAGAAAGTTGTTCCTGCAGAGTGGCTAGAAGCTGATGTTTCACTGTATTGAAGGGGTATCATAGTAGGATTTGTACCAGTTGACCTCATTTTCTATCTATGCTTTCCCCGCCGTGTGGTAAGGAATAGAAGTCAACCCCCCTCTTCCAAGAGGAGGAGGAATTCAACAATATTGAGAAAGAAAACTGCCATGAACAAATCCAGGTATTCTTGTTTTTATCCTTTCAAGGCAAAGAGTTATCTAATGCAGAAAACCACTTTCTGATAAAGGCCAAAAATGTAATTAAAATTCTTGACATCCAAAATGAGCAGGAGCTGATAAAGAGCCCTTTTAGTAAATATTTCCCCTTAGGACCCGCAAAGGAACCTGGCATTACTCTCCACTCTGCTTTGGGAGGACGTAATTAAAGTAGAACGGGAGCTTCTGAATAAAGTAGGCAATGCGTGAAACCTTACAGGTTTGAGGAAGAAAAATCCGTTTCATATTCATTTCCCCAACGTACACGGAGCAGAGGCTTTGCTCACAAAAGAAACTGTTATACCAACTGCATGAACGGGGAAATTTGTTCTAGGAAATAAATAGATAAATATGTAGAAGTTCTCAGGAGAAATCATGTGGTATCAGCTACGCTCCAGGCATTGTTAGGTTCTGCATGGTTTTTTTCAGGGCTCTGAGCCTGAAGACCACAGCCACAATGTACCAGAATGAAGGTGCCTCGGTCAATGTGCCTCGGACTGGTATCGGTCAAGTGGGCTTCGCAAATTGGTGCTTTATAGACATATCTGCTATTGAAGGTGGGTTTTCATGGGTGCTCTTGCATGTGTCAAGGTGGTGTGCCACAGAGCAGGACAGGATTTTATGGCTTGGTCCCAACAGGTACCGGCATCCACTAGCAGTGAACTTGCATCACCACAGGGGGTTGAATCTTGGTGTGTTGGCTTAGCCTGGGAGTAAAATTTTTAAAACCTTAAGCCTAATGTTCAACCATGCTTTGGGAGAGGGGTGGAAATCTCATAGAGAAGTTCCAACAAATTTCGTATGTATTGGAGGCTGAGTAGAGCAGAGAGGTACAAATTATTACGCCTTTAAGGTAGTCATTAAGAGAACATGTTTTATTTGACGGGTTGACATCAAATTTGACGGGCTAGCAGTTGGCATGTACGTAGCTCTGAACTGGCCACAGCACGCACTAGGTTGCCCCATGGGGGGCGTGGAGATGAGCTTCGAGTGTGATAGGGTGGAAAAGTGTCAGTAGTGGGGAAAGGAGCAGAGGGAAGTGTGTGGTGGGATTTGAGGGGACTTCATCAGCGGGGAAGCAAACTCCTCTGGTTCTGCTGGTGCAGCTGTCTTATGTCCTACAGCTGCTGTACTGCTGTGTCAGTTATACTTTCTGCCCTTCTCACTGTTACAAAGGCAGAATCTGCCTTTATCACAGGTCTCTGGGAGGAAAATGTCTTTCCTCTTTCAATTTTGGCCTCTTCTCTAAACTGTTTTTTAATTTAGGTGCTATTTAGAAACAAGGGGTGAATTCAGACCATTGTGTTGTATTTATCGTGCATGCAAAATTTTACAACGGGAGTAAAGTCAAACTTGCCTTGGAAAAAGGCAGTAGTCAGACTGCACAGCGCGTGTGTTACAAACATTCCTTAATTACTGTATATGTGTGTGATATGTGTTACTGTATATAGTCCCCACCTCACTCCCCCTACCCTGGTATTCAATGCAAAGATGAATAGTGATTACTTCCTGAGTAGTAATTCAGGTAAACGTCTTTTTTCGGCTCATTGTTCAGGATGTGGTCAGTGCCTCATTATTCAAATATTACTCTTCAAATTCAGAATTACTCATTTTCTAATGAATTCTGTGGGCTGTCATTGCCATGTTATCTGACTACTTAACAATGTTTTATGAGGCTAGGTAAAACTCTGATCACCCCCATTGTATTGGTGGCAAACCAAGGAACCGACAGCTTAAAATCAATATTATCTGCTAATTTTTGTGGCCGTTGCTGAGACACTCTTCCACGCTGCTTATCGGATGGCAGCATTAGGTAAAACTTTCATTGCAGCTGCATTCAGGCTTTGGCAGAGTGCAGGGCGACCCTGCAGGCAGCTGGTTTCAGGCTTTGGGAAAAAGAGATGGAGACTGGATGGGACGGGGTCAATCTTGCTTGAAAACTGGGCTGCAGAGATTTCCTGGGGGGAAATGAAGGGTTACCCTGAAGGCTGTCGTGCAGGGTGGCAGGAGGACTAATACATGGATATTCACTCTGGAGTCCTGCCTCCTGTAGCTTTGGTTCTCTCCTCATAGATGTTCACGGTTTATACTGGCTCCCTTTCCAATGGTTCCCATTCTGTGTGACAAATGCATGCTCTTCTCACTGTAGCTTCTAACAAGCTCTCTATTTTTTTTTTC
Source organism: Dromas ardeola (assembly GCA_013398915.1). Taxonomy (NCBI): domain Eukaryota; kingdom Metazoa; phylum Chordata; class Aves; order Charadriiformes; family Dromadidae; genus Dromas; species Dromas ardeola. The sequence continues at coordinate 94,593 of VYZM01019973.1, forward strand.
TTTTCTTTTCTCTTTTTCACCTGATTTGTTTGCTTGTTGGTTCCCAGTTTTCTGAGCTTCTGCTCCCACAATGCTCTTGGGCACCTTGCTCCAATCTGCATGTTTGGGTTTTGTTACACCACCGTTTGTCTCATGGACGTGGGATCCCCCACGTCTCATTTACCTCTTGATCTGTTATCCACTGCTGAAGAAGACATTTTCTGTCTTTGTCCATATCGTCCCAGGCTGACGGGAATGAGTGTCCCATCCCAGGCTTGGATTCCCTCGGCAGATTCGTCTGTGGATGGTGGGTCCATGGACAACCTTCCCAACAGCATTGACAAAATGAATGGACTCTGCAAAAATGCTAGTTTTTAAACTTAATGAAAGCTTTAATGGATTTGTGCGAATTAAGATCTGTCAGAGGTCTGTCTGATCTGCCAGTTTTTGCTATGGGGTGTCTGAGCTTTCTGGAAAGTCTACCCAATCTCTAGAACAGAGCCTTCTCTGATGGGCTTCAAGTCCCTAAGCTGAAAAGGTAATATCTAAAATTTTCAAAAGAAAGAGTTGCCTGAAGAGAAATGTCATGTCATAAAAAGCATTCGGTTTCCCTCAGAACGTCTATTAAAAAATCAAAATAGGAGGAATTTGTCATTTAAGTCTGAATATGGTATCATGAGAAATTTCAACTCGCCACTTAAAATCCAGCAAAGCAAGAGGCACATAAAGGCAGTGTCAGTTTTAATCATTGGTGCTGATACCTTAGAATCATAGACTGGTTTAGGTTGGGAGGGACCTAAAAGATCATCTAGTTCCACCCCCCCTGCCCTGGGCAGGGACACCTCCCACTAGACCAGGCTGCTCAAACCCCCATCCAGCCTGGCCTCGAACACTTTCAGGGATGGGGCGTCCACAACTTCCCTGGGCAACCTGTTTCAGTGCCTCACCACCATCAGAGTGAAAGATGTCGTCCTAATATCTAATCTAAATCTTCCCTTTTCCAGTTTGAAGACATTACCCCTTGTCCTATCACTACATGCCCTTGTAAAAAGTCCCTCCCCAGCTTTCTTGTTGGCCCCCTTCAGGGGCCTTTGCGGAGCCTTCTCTTCTTCAGGCTGATCAATCCGAACTCTCTCAGCCTGTCCTCATAGGATAGGTGCTCTAACGCACTGATCATCTGTGTGACCCTAGAATAAATACATATATAAATGTTACAATTGGAAAGATTTTAGTCTCTAGCTAAGAGTGGCTTGTCTTCTCTTGCCACCTGAGGAGCTGATACTCATGACATCAGTCCTGGTTCCCAGCCGGATAGATGAGGTAAGAGTTGGTGTGTCATTTCTCAGAAAATAAATGAGCAAATAGGGTATTTCTTTTACAGCGACATTAATGGAACTTGCAGTATACTGGTTGAATAGGTCTTAGTAGTGCACTTGACAATACTTAGTATGAATTAAGTTCAAAGCTAGTATACCTTGTTCTGATGCATTTGTTTCAAAGAGTACGCTGCTTTTTTTTTTTTTTTTGAAAACGATCCTTCAGGTTCTCTAGAAACATAAGGGTCTACTGGGAAGTTGAAATAAAGAGTTTGCTAATGAATGACACTTGGGGTAATAAAAACGTCCATTTTGTATTTCTGTAGTCTTTTTCATCCTACCTATTACTTGTGCAAGTAAAAGTGTTTCATAATATTGCAAAACAAAACTTTACAGGGTGCTATTTACGTGCGCCACTGTGCTATAGGGTGCTTAGGCAGTCTGACCTCATAGAGAAAAAAAAATACATAGTGCATAAGATTCTTCAGAAAAACTTGTTTGTTGAAATTACGTTTGGATTCTAAACATTGTAGGAGGTGGCACATTTGTTTTTCTTGGTTATTGCTTATTTTGTGCAACACATTGTTTGATGAATAAGTTTCTTTCAAAACCAGCATTCAGAAATTGGAGGGGGTGCAAAAAGAAAAAACTTATTGTACAAGTCCTACATGATTTTTTGAAAAACTATGATTTTGCCAAATTATTAAATGAACCAAAATAAAAATATAAAAAAGTCATGCTGCTGTAAAAAACTGGTTTAACATTTCTGAAAAGTATAGTTATAAATATTTTGAAAATCAAGCACTTTGAAAAACGCGGGCTGTCTGACATCAGACCCGTACTGCATTTAATAGCATTTTAAATTAACAGGTATAGTGGGTTAAGGGCTCAGCCGCTTTGTCTGTCTTAAATTTTCTCCAAGTATTTTAAGTGCTTTCTTCCACCTGCTGATATTGAGCACTCTTACAATCCTGGGGGAGTCTGGAATACAGCTAATTTAGACCATACACGGGTATTTCTATGTGGGAGCTGGCTGCTGGCTTTAGCTTTGGCTGTCATCCTTGCTTACTGCGGGTAGTTTGAGAGTAGACAAGCTGCAAACTCAGCTGGACTTGGGTTTGCATTTATAGAGTGCAAGTGGATTGCCGTGTTCTTGGACTGGCAGCCAACTCTTTTGCTTGGGCAGAGTTTACAGAGCAAGTTACTTCGACGGATTAGGTTTTATTTTTGTAGGGGCTAAGTGACAGATTCTGTTTCTAACAGATCTGTCCTTTGGGCAGGCTTTCTTCTGCCGTTCTCTTCCAAATCCTCTTACCTGTGCTTCTGCTGGGCTTGCATTCACCTGTCAGTCTCTGCTTCCGCTGGGATCTGCTTCAGAAATTCAAATTTTCATTATTCCCTTTCCTTCAGGAAAAACAGCTTTAATGAAATTCATGTTTTTAAGCAACTTTGATTTTTGTAATTTGGTGTACTGTTAAAGACAACACTTTACAATAATACCTTACTAATTCTTCCCTGCCTTTTGTAGTTTTTCCCTTGCAGTAAGGGAAAGATTAATAAAGTTGTTCTGTTTTTTTTCATTTTAAGCAATTAAAGGTAATCTGTATGCCACTTAAAAAGAAAAATACAGGTATCAAGCTTTTAAACACAATTGAGCTATGGTGGGTTTATTTCCAGTCGTGCTTCTTTTTGACTGGTTTCAACTGCTGGCACATGGCAGAAGTTCCTACGGAATATTTTGCAGAAATGAGAGGCAGAAACATATCTAATTAATAGACGGTACCTTTATATTTTAATCTGTACTGGTTGGGTATGCTGAATTGGATTTAGTTGTGGCTATGTAAATCACATCGTTGCTTTTGCATTCTTTCTATGTGAGAGAGCAATATATATCTTCAGGTGACTTGGGGAGAAGAGGTTTGGGTGGTATCTGCAAGGAGAGATGCCATTCTCCTGCTTCGCATCTAGGATTCATCAGGAGCCCCGTCTGAGAGTAAGATCTTATTAAAACGCTAGCTAGTGCTACACATTGATAAGATATTTTTTATTAGATGTTCTGAAATCAGCTGCTTCCCATTTATGGTGACTAACCTAATCTCAAGGACAGAATGGTTCATTAACTCCTAGCTATTTCTAGCATCACACTTAGTGCTAGAGACTGCAAATGAAATGTTTTAATGTTGTTAACTCCATGGATGGATTTCGCCCTTCTGGACAATACTTGGTCATTTTGTGTGTGTATGTTTTTAATTGTTTGTTTATTTTTCTTAAGCTCACAGTTGTATTAGTAAATTGTCAAGAATACAGCTGGCTGAAGTTTTATGCCAGAACTGCAAAATAAAATGGGATTTTGACTATATAGACACACATGTGCATGTGCACACACACACACAAATATGTGTATGTGCATATAAAAGTTATTGGCAAAAAAACCCTGCTTCCCAGTTTCATTTTTTGGGGGATTTTAGCTGGAAACAAAATTCCATTGGAAACTCAGCGTCAGCAAGCTGTATCTGCATTTTAGGATGACGTGCACACGCTGTGTCATAAAGGAATGATGCTGTGCCAAGATTTTCAGTGACGTTTATTAGCTGAGTCTCAGTGCTAACTAACTGTATTTCCAGGGCTTCCTGTGCTCTGCTTTGAGGTACTACATGGTCTTATGATTCCCGCTTCCCCTCACCCCCCACGTATGCTGTAAAGCAATGAGTATTTTCACTCCTAGTTTGGATGAAGAAATACTTTATTGCCCACAACCACCTGCAAAAAAAATTTCCACTCTTCTTGCATCTTTTATTTGAGCTTTTACAGATGACCTACAGTTTTTAACTATTTGAGAAGAAAGTGGAAGTCTAGAAAAGGGTGGTGTAAAGAGTACCCAAACCAGGTGCGATGTTGTTGTGATCCATACGTGCTCCTTTATCATGCTGAAAGTCCTACCTGTCACTGCAGGAGAGTTACAGATTGCCCTGTCTTGGGTTTCTGTGCGTCTGCAATAGTGCGTAGTTGTTCTGTTTCTTTGTAATCTGTGTTTGCATTGGAGGGCTTTGGAAGATGTTTGTCCCAGGGGTAGACTGAAAGTTTGTACAGGTCAAGAATCCCACTTCTGTGGAGCTCTGGAAGATCTGGGCCTGTTCTGGAAGTTAATTTCTCCCAGTTGTCCATCAGATCCGAAGCATGGTGAGCTTCAGTTTGTATCAGAGGGCTTTTCTTCAGTCAGGATTCAGAGAATTTTGTTCTGCCTTCCTTGAAAAATAAATAAATGATTAATTCTGATCCCGTCAAAGTTTTATGATGAGTATCTGTGTTTATCTTTTGTATTTTAAATATATCTTAATGCTATTTTGCCTTTAATTTTCGGAAGTCACAGTATATTCCATTTATTGACATCTCTTACTACGTGTGCTTATTGTCTTCTTATGCACTAGAGTTCTTACTTGACCGGACTTGATGTCTGTTTGTTGAAAGCTGTTGTCAATCAGTAGCCATTGTCTTGTAGATTTGTTGTTTGAAATACTGTCATTATTGACAGTGAGTGTTGTAGTGCATGTTTACTGTTTCAAATACTTCTTCTTTTTTTTTTTTTTTTTCCCCTTTATTGCTTATTTACTTGCAGGCATTTGCATTGTCTGACTTCACTGAACTTGAGTTTGGATTTGCTGATTCTGTGTCTTTGGTCTAGACTCTGTCCTTTTAAATAACAGTAACAAAGTGCTGTGGTGATGGCTGGGTTGCTGTCTCCAGTACGGGTGAATAGTCTCTGCTGCTTCCGAAAGCTTTGCCTGAGGTGGCTCAGTATAATTGCAACATTTTAGATAATTGTTTGAAGTTTATACTGTGCATTTTACCTAAGCGGAGAACTGTTTAAAAATTAGGTGAATGAAATTCCATCGCTCCCTTCTCTGACATTGTGGTGTGTGATTGGGGTTTTAAGTGTTTCTTGGAACAGATACAGTTTGTGTCATTGTGCTTGACTAAGGTTTTTCCATGTTCTGTAGAAAAAAGGAGGTGTATCTCCCATACGTGTGGGTGTGAGGAGGTACAGACTGGGTTTCCTCTGTCACACAGGAGGTCAGGCTGAGGTGGGGCAGGTGTTTTGTTGGAATTAATGAATCGTGAATTTTGGTTTCACTGTCAGAGTCAGCTGGTATTCATTCAGCCGTTTAGAGAGTTAATTTTTATCTTGCTGTCCAGTAGAAGTTGTACTGCCAGAGCTACAGGCAACATAGATTGCAAATCCCTCACTGGAAAACTCTAAGCTATTATATGTGTGATTGCTACTAAAGGGCTATAGGAGGACCCTCTGCTGTGTAAATGGGGTGCAGGAGGATTTCCATGCATCCTTCTTCACTCTTATCAGCTAAATATGTGTAGCAAGGCAAGGGGTGCTTTGGCTCCACGCTGCTGTTCTGTCAGTATCAGCTCTATCTAAACTGGCAGCCTTTTCCCATTTCTTATTTCTCCAGCTGCCTCTTTCCATTTCCCCAGAGAAGGCTGTTGGTTCTCCTTGGTGTGGCAGTACTTGTGTTGGACCTTTCTCTGACCTTGGTCTGTGAAATGATCCAGGTTAAAAAAGGAACTGCTGCAGACTGAAAAAAGGGAAGAAACTTCAAACAGATCTGTCTACAGAGTAAGAAAAGTATCAGCACTATGTGGAGCTGTCCTCTGTATTATTACTATTTTTTTATTTAAAAACAAAATAAGAACAGAATGTAGGAATTACTCATATTGAGTCGGACCAGAGGTGCATCTAACCCCACATCCTTTCTCATGGCTGGAGAGGACTGAAGCAACAAGGTAATGACCTCCCCCCATCCCTCCTTTCCCACCCTTCAATGGTATGTGACTCAGGATATTTTCATGAGATACGGGTGAGCTCTGTGTGGTTATTAACTCTTACTGCATTTCACTTCCATAAATCTGTTGGGCCTTTGCCTCCAAGGCTGCAGGGTTTTAGTGTCCACAGTATCACGGAATCTTCAGAG
>VYZM01019979.1:417-11268 GCA_013398915.1 Dromas ardeola
CATAATTTTTAACTACACTTTTAAGTTTAGACTTTTTACCCCTCTCTTTTGCCATTTACAACTTAGATGATTAAAATTGGACATCCTTGCTATCACCTGACTTTTCACTTAAGAGGATCAGATACAACTTTCTCAACAATAGCTCCAGTGCGGTACAGGACTACAAAGCAGATAGGGATTTTTCAAATGAAAGCTTTTCTGATGAAGAAATTTCTAAGCTTTTAAATTAGTAAAGCATATTTAACTTACAGAAATCCAACTCAGTGACTAGGTTAATATATGCATGTTAATAAATGTATCAACATCTGGTTTTTGAAAATAGAAAAATGTAAGGAATGTACTTAGTAACATGTGTACAAAATGAAGCAATGTATTACCTTCTCTTCAAGCTAGATATCCACTCTTCCTTTAGAGGAACAACTAGTGAATTTGGTTGGAAAATGCTCATTTTCTCATCATGACCAGAGAACTCAACAGATACAGTGAAAGGGTTAGTTAAACAATTCCTCACAAGTTTCAAAAATATCTGTAGGAATAGAATTTGCATCTGCTGTAAAAATCAGAGTGGTATCTTCTGTGCTCATTCCAATGAAGAGATTAAACAAGTACACAAAACACTAGGATTTCTCTATTACTTTGCTGTACAAAAATACATACAATTTTTGAGTGCCAACAGCAAAATAAGTGTTAAAAGGTGAATGCGTTTCAGAGAAGATTTTGAGTAGTTTCTAGTATATGTAATACCTTGCTCAGTTTTGTCATTCATTTAATGCATGCTCACATACATAGGTTAATTTATAATGGTAACATACTTGTAAATTAAGCAGATAGAGGATGATGTGCATGTCTTCACTGTAATCACTTTGAGTAAATTGCATACATTGATAAGTGTATTACATTGAAAATATAATTACTTCTGGTTTATATTTCTGTATGTATCCACTTTTGAAATTTTTATTTTCCTTTTAAGTGGATACTTATCCCAGTAACTCCAATGTCACGGAGGCTATGTTTACACTGTATGCTTACATTTGGTTCCCTAGAGACTACTGGTTTGAATTAGTTGTCTCAATACTGTTCATAGGGTAGAAAAAGTAGGTAGAAGCTGTGCTTATTTGAGATGCTTTCTGTGCACAGAAAACCAGATTTAAACACAGTGAGGTTTTGAAAATATGATTTTGATTTTCTATTTTCATAGAGAAATCTATCTTATTTCATAGGTTGGACACAGATTTAGTTCTACAACTCCTTGCTTGACTAATCAAAATCTTTAAGTCTCTAAAAGTCTAAAATAAACCAGATTTTTTTAAAAAAATCTATTCCTAATGATCTATAAAAATACAAATCCTTTTTTGCAGAAGAGGTAAATTAGCTTCTATTCAGTTTTCCTTCATTTGCAGCACAGTGTTACTAAAGCGAACACTTCCAGTGTTTTGAGGGGGTTTTTTCAGTTCTAAATTAGAAATATGCAATATTTCATTGCATCAAAAATTAACTTTTTTTTTAAAATGTTTTGCATTCCTCACTTAAGAAAAAAAGTTTCTGGAAAAAAAAATGTACATTTGTGTGCACTGTGCTCCAAGACAGATAAAAACAAACTGTAATTTAGAAATTTAGAAATGAAATTTAGAAATTCAGTTCTGACACTAAGTTAACAAAGATTTGAAACATGGAATTTGGTCTAGGGTGTGTGTTCTGAGTGCTAGGTTGCATCTTTCTTTTTCTGTGAGTTACATATTCATAGCATATGCTGTTTTTCCTGTACACTCAACATGACTTTGCATTTTTCTATTTTTTTTTTAATCTTTTGATAAAGTGAAAAAGTAAAAAAAAAAAAATTAGACATTTTTGGAAGTTATATAAGCCATTTAATATTCTACAGTGAAAAGACAGGCCATTATAGATACAGTATGGCCTCAGCAACATAAAGTTACTGACATGGGCTACATGTGTTACATTACCTTAGGCAGACAGTTAGTAGCCATTTATGTCAAAAAGAGTTTTCTCATGCTTATGCAGACAAGCATAACCATAAAACTGCTCACTTCTCATGAAATTATTTCAGTCCTGTCAAATGATCACAATATCAGTACCAAAGCATATGTTTGTATTCACAATTGCACTTTTTTTCAGAATTTAATTATTTCATTTTCTCTATAAATGTGTCAATGATAATGAAATGTTTAGCAGAAACATTTAGGAAAGCTGTGTCTTTCATTTTACCTTTTCAGGACTAATGATACTGGATTCCTCTCCTACAAGGAACACCTACCAGTAACTGAAATTGTGATCACTGATACTAACAGACCAAATTCTGAAGCAGCTTACAAACTGGGGCCTTTGCTTTGCCGTGGTGACAGTAAGTAACAACTGCAGAGTTTTGCTAAGCAACAATGTGTTTTGACTGCAATAAATTTTTAATGTTGTTTGCTAAAAAGCCTAAGATACACTTTTGTAAAAATTTCATCCAGTTCTTTTAGTACTCAGAAAGGAAAAAGACAAAATGCCATGGTCCAGTGCAAACCAGAGCAGAATTGTAAAGATACATTTTTGATGATACATATCAATAGTGAAGAAAGAAATAGTATAGTTCTCAAACAGATATTTTGGGTACAAAATCCAGTGTTTTAATTAAATTTGAATTAAGTTATGAATTAAGCATTACATGAAGGGGAATTCATAACTGGTTACCATGTCTTGGAAGAAATATACTCTTCACTAGATATGCATGCCTACATCACCACACCTTATGCATTTTAACTCCTCTGAGTATTTGTGCAATTAACAAAATTATATTACAGAATATTAATCCCCTATATGCAATAGCTATGAGCAAAATTTCAACTCCACATAAGCACTTAAAATTTAGATAGTTATACAGTAATTCAAAATATAAAGCTTGTATATCTTGAGTATGTATGTAGTAACCAGAAAAATACTGTGTGTGAAGAAATCATTTAAAGATAATGAGACAACTGGAGCAAAACTGATACCTTATTGAAGATTTGTGATCACATTTCTGATTTCATTAATTTCAATCTTCATTGGCAAAGAAAACACATTTAGTTTATGTTCAATAGTAAACAATTGCACAAAATGCTATGGCTGCTGCTGCTTGCAATCAAGAGTCAGGAGGGGCAATGCTATATATCATCCTAAAGATCTTAACTGAAGAGTTAAATGGGCAAGATTTTGTCTATAGTTGAGTAAGGAAATAAAATATTTAATAAGCTTAATTTATTTACATCAAATGGTACCCTATGAGTTTTCATGAACTTTATTACTGTTTCAAATAATTACAAATTACTATTTTAATTTGTAATGTGATTTTCCTCTTTCATCATATGATGTGTTTGTTTTTCAAATTTCTTCAGCCTTTATGAATCAGAGGAAATGAATACCAGTAAAGAAATACTGACCAGTACTTTCAGGCTCACTCAGGAGACTGCACAGAGAAATAAATATAAATTAACATGTATTTATTTTTATGTCATCTCTGCTTTCATTCCTGTGACTTGCCAGGGTAATTATGCCTGGAAGATTTGTTAAGATTTGTGTTACAGCAGTTCATTCTAATTTTATTACGAAAATTTATAAAACATGAAAAAAAAAAACCTGTTCGGTGTTTCCTTTTCACTTGTCTGATACCTGATTGTGAGCTGATCATTTATCCTACCTATCAAAGAAAGTTATCTTCACAGGGTTATGATACAGGATTATGGTATAATTCAGAGTAGAAAGGACATAAGGAGGTCTACTGCTTACAGCAGTACCAGCTGTGAGGTCAGATGAGGTCTCTCAGGGCTTGAAGATCACAAGGATGGAGCCCACACTGCTTCTCTGGGCAGCCTACTCCACTGCTTGGCTGTCCTCATTGAGGATTTCTTTTTACTTTGATCAAGCCTGAAACTCTGTTGTTTCAATTTATACCCATTGTCTTTGATACTCACACCTTACCTCAATGCAAAGAGCCTGGCTCCGTCTTCTTGATGATTTCCCTTTAGGTTTTTGGGGCTGCTGTCAGGTCACCCACAAAGCTGTCGCTCCTCCAGGCTGAACCATCCCTCCAGACGTGAACATCCGGTGGCCTCCCCCATACTCGCTCCTGTTTATCAGTGGTTTTCCTGTACTGGAGGGACTAAAATTGGAATCAGTATGTAGATGTTGTCTTACAAGTGTTAAGTAGAGGAGTATAACCACCTCCAGCAATTGACTGACCATGCTTACACAGCCTATAATGCAGCAGGCCTCCATTGTGGCTAGGGACAATGAAACCAAGGACATGAGAGCAATGAAACAGAAGTATTTACAGCTTTCGTAGTACTAATAAGTGAGGAGAATTTCAATTTCACTACTCACCAAGTTCCCAACTATTAGTAATTACATAACCTGACCCCAGTTATCACAAATCTTAAAACATGGAATCCACTAGCTTAACTGGGTGAATCATTAAAACATACAGACTGTTCTGATACCCATTGACCTCCCTGCTTTTATTTGATATTTGCTTAGTCTGAGTGATTGAATTGCTGCAAAATTTCACACTGATGCTAAATGATCACAATATTTCTAGACAAGCTGCAATAGCAAACTCTAAAATATCAGGAGGACAAGCACAAAAAGTTAGAATCTGAATTTCAGAGAAATATTTTTGTAATGTCAGACAACATTATAGAATTTGACTTCAGAAAGAAGCAATTTGGGACTGAAATTATCTCTATGAAAAGACCTTTCAGAGTATAACAGTTAATGGAAATAATACAGCAAAAACCTTGAAAAAGAAAATTCACTTTGATTGTTTAATAAGAGCAGTAATAATACAATTTTCCTTAGCCGTAATAGTAAGCGATGGCATGATTTTAAGGAGGTAAGGACTAAAATTTGAGAAAACAATACAGAATTTTCAAAGGAAAAACTGATGTAAAATCATTGAATTTTTACATAAAAACAAAGTCCAAGGTGTTGAGTAAAATATTAATTGTATTATAATATATAATAAAGTATATAAATATTAAGTATCATATAATATGTCATATATTCTATATCACATATTTTCTTTCATGTATAATGTATAATATATTAACAATATGATACCATTATCATCCTATATTCTATATATTTTATAGTATAATAATATATAGGATATATCGTATACAATAAATAATATATATTATATATTGTATTACATTATATTAATATCTTTTCTCATATACCACATAATTATATATATTATAATAAATATTCCATTCTATTCTATTATTTTAATCATACTGGAAATGACTGAGTATATGACTTACAAAAATTTTTTGCAATAGTCTTTATGTATCAGCAACAGTTTTTATAACGAAAATTTTCCTTATAGTTCAGTTTTCCAGAAAATGCAAAAAAACATGAGCTGTAGTAGTTTCTGAGTTCTACATGTTAAATTTCACACTAGACAAAACTGATGAAGCAAGTGTAAACTCTCTTGTAAGATCGGCAATAACAGTAGCACTTTGAAGCTGTGGGAAGGAAGCAGGCCATTATTAAGATTTTTTCTAATCTGAGGTTGCAGACAGCCATGAGGGTCTAATTAAATGCACTTTTAATGACGTTTATTTTCTCCTGCACCTTTGGATAGGTAGAGAACACACAAAAGATCTAGCACCAAATATCCATTTCGCAGAAGTGCTGTCAAATAAGAAAAAACAGATATTCTTGAATTCACAAGTGTGATTTGAGTACTCTACAGAGAGATTATTGCTTATTTCTGCTTCTGTCACTCTCTAATACTAACTTATATAATTCTACTTCATAGGGGCTATATTTTTATTAAAGATGGTTTTTGTTCCTTCCAACGGACATAAGGTCTTCAGAATAACTCACTGGCATACTATATAAAAATGTGGGGAAAAGGTTTACTTGTATTTGTGATACACTTAGTACTTTGTGAAATGATTAAAAACCAAAATATTATAAATTCTCATCATATCAATAATCTATTCCTTGTCAGACATCTACTTAGAGATAAAAATAATTATTTCTGGCCACAGCAAAATAAAGTAGACCCATAAATGGTCATGAAATGGAATTTTCATAAACCATGCACTCCCTTGACTAAGTTTCCAAGTTAGAGTTACTTCCTTAGGTACTTGTAAGAAGTCATGTATCGTAACTCAAATGCAGCACTCTTGTTTTCACTCTTATTTAACATTCCATTATGGTACTTAATTTCTTTATGTTAGGTTTTATGGATTGAATCTCTTCAATGAAGTGTGGTGTGGTACTTACAAAAAACCAAACCATATTTGCTATAACAAATATAACAGAAAGAGTAACCTAATATACCAGCATAGTTATTTTTATGTATAAAGTTTCATTCAGATATCAATGATTTTTCTCAGCATTTACGATAGAGTTAGGTATCTGTATTTCTAAGATGCAAAGTGCAATGGAATTCGTCATGATATTGTAGAGGAATATGGCCATTAAGAGAAATTAGGACATAGGATTCAGTGACACTCAGGTCTACATATATGACTAGCACTCACCTATTTCTGTCACCTTTAAAATATTACTGATTCATTTCTATATTCCCTTTTCTGCTGTACAATACGTCTAATAAATTGTATGCCATCATTGCTGGTATCAGATTGCAAAATATATCTAAATATAATGAAAGTTAAGATTCATATTAACCTATATCAACTGAATAGAGTGACAGGAAAGATTTTGAAGCGTATGAGGACAAAAGAAATCTTTGGGCCATTAATAGGTAGAAATACTATGGTTCTCATAGAAAAGAAAGAGACATTTCCATTATTTTTGTAATTATTCAAGAAAAATCCAAATTTTGATTAAATTTTAATAAAAACAGTCAGTTAGTATGGGTAGGCTTTTACAAAACCACACCATTCAAGGGGGTTTTTTTGTTGTTTTACTTGAAAAAAATTGACTGGAAATACTCTGATTTATTACTATGAAGTTCCAATAAGTATTAGAACATATAAATATATCTAGAACACTGAAAGAAAGCTAATGTGCCAAAATTATGTGTAATAAATGGGTGATTATAATCTGTTGGCATCAGACTTATTCTTGGCCCAAGAATAAAATTTAATATAGATCTTAATTGAATAAAACATAACATAAGGATAGTGCAATGCAATGTAAAGATAATACATGATTCAGCATGAGTTTATATAAGGTAAATTTGGCTAAACTTTTGAGGGACTTTAGTGCTGATAAAGGTAATACTGGTGAGGTGAAATACTTGGAGTCTAGTAAGACATTTGACAGAGTGTCACCGACTTGGTTGAATGAAAAAAAAAAAAGGAAATGTGGAAATATACAAATCCAACTCCAAAATGATAGTACAAGCAGGCAAATGCAAGCAGATAACCCATTCAACATGAGTTCCCAGTTTGATATTTAAACAAAAAAAAATTAGTGTGTGCATTGGATATAATAATTTTAGAGAACAACTGTGCTAAATGATCATAAGTGATACCTTCATTAAAGCAGCACAGTAAATTTCTAAATTTAGCCAAAAAAATCTGTTTACCCTATCTGCAGTAGCCTGAGAAATCAGGGCATGTCTTTGTTAATAACAGAAATCCGTATACTGAGTGTTCACTTCTTATTATTTAGTTTTACAATATTAATTTATTTCTTTCCTAACCTCAATCTGATCAACATTATTTTGATCCTCTTTACTGCTTCCTGCATAATCAAGAAGTTAATACAAGCCTGTTTTTGCAGTTTTATGGTATATCAAAAGGATGTAAGGTTAATGGATTGCATTAGAGAAGTTGAGATGCATTTTTTAGTGAGAGCCTCTTTGCTCAACTCAGGCAAAATCTGAGGTGACATGCCCAACTTAAATGGAGTTTCATAGAGTTAGAACTTTCAAATAATGTTCATGAAAGCAGAAGAGCAGATCAGAGAAAGATACAGTGGTCGAGATTTGAACCTAGTGCAACGGGATGAGTGTGTGTGCATACCTAAATACTTATATAAGTTGACAGTAAGAGCATTTGTGAATTTTCCATAAATGGTCAGTTTTAATTTAATTGATTGCATATTTTTCCGAGAATAAATGCTCTTTTGCAAACAAGAAATGATTCAGGGAATTTATACAGTGTGGTATATCAAAGGTTGAACTAGACGATCAGTTTTCCCTTCTGGTATTTTAACCTAGCAATCCTATAATAAGCTGCAATGTAGCAGAGCTGGAAGTGGCGATACACATGGGGAAGCTGAACTCCACAAATTCTTAGAGGCAAACAGTTGCCAGCTGGTCAGACTTCACAACATTATGAGGATAGCTTTAGAAGAAGCAATTTGCACATTTCTCAGTAATTTTGGCCTCCTCTCTTCTGTGCTGGATGAGGGAAATTTTTGCATGTAGCAAAACTGACAGAAATATTGGGCAAATATAGAAAGAAATAGATGTAACTGAACCATGTAATAGGTAGTGATGATTTTCCTGCTTGGTTTTGCACAGGAATAAAGTAAAGCAACTCCCCTCTCCATCCCCCCNAAAAAGGAAAGGGGACCACCCCCCCCCTCCCCCCAAACAAAACAAAACAAAACAATGCAAAACCCAAACAAAACAAAAATCCAAACAAATCCATTAGGTTACAAATAATAGTTGATCACATAATTTAACGATCAGTGTGAGAAGCCAGATAGTGAGGAGCAGACAAAAGACAACAGACGAAATCCTGATCATCAACTGGTAGTTTAATTAAGATCAGAAAACCCAGTAGTGTAGATCAGACAGGCTAATAGTATCTACAATTTAAAATGAGGACCTTTTTTACAGTATTAGCCTTCTTTACTACTACTGTGCACTTACAAACTGATCACAGTGACATTCCAGTGAAATTCAAAGATCCTGTCAATGTACCAGAGACCAGAAGCTGGCTATTAGAGGGAAGAGCACTCTCTGTTGGAAGCTCCCCTGGTACCTTTTAAGTGTTTTACAAAATCCCTCTAAGAGGAATAATTTGGAAAAGATGGAAGGCACATTAAATGTCTTCTTCGCAAAGACTAGAGCTGCTTTGAGAACACAACTAGCACCTCCAGATTAACAGCAGTGTGCCTTAGCTATGTTAACCAGTAAGAGATGTCTGGTGTTTTATGTGTCGTCAATTAGAGATTTGTTTTGTCTGGGGAGAGGGAAGACTAGTCAAAAAAATATGTACAGAAAATACTACTTGGCAACATAAAATCTTCATTTTCTCTGCCTCAGCACTCACTATCCCTGCTGGTGTTTCACACTGAAAGAATGTATGATGCAACACTTAGAGATATCAAGAAGAATTGATACAAATTGTAGGGGTTGGAAGGGACCTTTGGAGATCATCTAGTTCAACCCTCCTACCAAAGCAGGTTCATCTAGAGCAGGCTGTACAGGAATGCATCCAGGCAGGTTTTGAATATCTCCAGAGGGGACTCCACAACCTCTCTGGGAAGCCTGTTCCAGTGCTCTGTTACCCACAAAGTAAAGAAGTTTTTCCTCATGTTGACATGGAATTTCCTGTGTTCTAGCTTGTGTCTGTTGCCCCTTGTCCAGATTTCAGTTTTGATTAAAAACTTAAGAATGCTACAATTTGCAATTGCACAATTGTTTTGAGAGTCACTTTTATTATTTTTGCAACATTAAAATGGCTAATTTATCAATTTCAAGTTGGTAATGATATATGACAAAAACTAAAGTAATTTTTGCAATATAAATATATTGCTGTTTTATTTATAGCAAACAGGATCTTCTTTTTCACACATTGGAAGACTGCAGTCTTACCACTCAGAAAAAATGCTAAATATTATTGATTTCCTAACTACATGGTGTTTGGCAGTTCCAGAAAACTAAATAGGAGACCATGAGACAGATACTGTAAAGTTAAGAAATTCTTTTCCCACCCTGATTTACAACAGCATAAGATACTTTGTAATATACTTTATATTTAACCCACTTTATTGATAGAGCAGCTTAACATTCATAAATCACACAATTTTCAGAGCAAAGAAAAAGAACAGCTAGGTAAGAGAAGACAGGAAATTAAGAGAGGAAGAATAAAACTTCCTATCCCTGCCCTCCCCCAAGGACTCCATTCTGATTTACAAAGATCATTCAAATGCTTCATTGAAGCTAATTGTATCATTATTCTACTGGACTGTTACTGCCGCTATTGTCTCTCTTCTAATTAATAGCAATGTTTTACCAATTTTGTATAAATTACTAGTATTAAACTTCCTATTGTGTTTGAGTTACTGGTAATAGCCAGCCCATTGTTTTTTAAATAGCTGTTATATACTTGAGTCGTAAGTGTGGTGAAGTTTGCTCTGTGGGAGCCATGACCTGAAACAGTTGAGGAACACAGGCTTAAAGTTGATCCCAATATGTAAGGCCTTCAGCTGATGGCACAGGGTAATAATTCTGAGGAGCCCATCAAGCAGTACGGGAGAGTGAGGTGCAAAGCCACGTTTTTGTCTCCTAGCCTGAGCCATCCATTCACAGCTCTTCCCTACCATGTGAAAGTTGTCCTGATGGCTGCTCTAACTTGTGATGGCTGGCAGTACTCCCAAGTGGCGAGTGGCGCAGTAAGCAGTTGCCAGAGTACGTATGAATATCCTGCAGCACTGCTTTTCTAGGTGCCAGATCTGAACACTGATTAAAACTCTGATAAAAAGTCATGAGGAATGAGTGAATGGACTTTGGTTTTACTTCACTGGGCTGTGGACCAAGCCTTTGTGTTCACTGTATCATAGAGTTAGATTTTACAGATAAGAGAGAAATTTATAAATCTTTTTTTTTTTTTCTTCCTGCCCTTCCTCCCCCCCACCAAAAAAAAAAAAAAGAGGCCC
>VYZM01019992.1:0-19440 GCA_013398915.1 Dromas ardeola
AAGGACATAGCCATCCATGATGTCCATGTTGTTTATGACCAGAAGTAACTGGAGGGAGTTTGATTTGGGGTCTGAGCAACAGAACAAAAATCAAAACTCTTGGGTTTTGTTTCTCGATTCAGCCTAGGCTTTTGGATGCCTGAAGCACTATGTACTCTCTGTGTTGCAAGGGTATCATAATGTGTAATTGTGGCTAATGAACCGCACTTCAGAAGTCAGTACACGAATACACATGGATTGATGACAATGCTGCATTTGCAGGCCAGCAGGAAACATTACAGGACCTAATCCAACCTGCTGAATATCACTACTCATTAATACCTCTGGACTGAGCCCAGCAATGAATGCTTGATGGAAGGGCATCTCCCAGAGGTATATCTGATCTTGACAGAGCTGTAAAATTTCCCTTTCCTGCAAGGAAACTAATCCATTTCTGAGCTTCCTCTAGTTTGGTGTTTTGTTCTTTATTTTTTTCTGAGAAGATGGAGCACATGATTAGGATATCTCAGCTGGCAGCACCAAAACCCCAGATTCTTTTCTTCAGGATCTAAACACTATCATGTTTCACAGAGAAGCAATAAAAAGGTTTCTCTTTCCTTTTGCATTCGTAATGTTACTCTCCAGCAAAGATGCATGTTTTTACAGAGCAACTTTTGCTTTCACAGCTTTGACATGGGAGAAAAAGAAGAAAAAACAAAAAAAAAATCATGTGCCTGGGCAAAGGGACGAGCATAGTGCTCCAGGCTGCCTCAGAGAGAAACCAAGGGAGGCTCCTGGCTCGCATAAAATTGTTCCAGTTTATATCAAGGAACTTGTCTTTCTTCTCTTCCTACTATCTCTTGCTCTGAAGACAGAGGCACATCCCCAGCGGGTGTGATTCAGCGTAGTCTCCCCATTGAGTCACTTGGATTTACATCTGCAATGTGTCAGACATGCAATCTGGCAGTTGGCAAAGGAGTTTACTCATCTCCACCTCCTGCTGTCTGGAACAGCCTTATCAGTTCTCACTGTCATACTACGGCTTAGCTGCAAGCGTGTCTTTTACAACTAAAATTAAATTGCCCTGAACTGCATTTTTGTGTATCTCTGCCATCAGATAGCTTTTCAGAAGGTTTGTGAACATCAGAATAGATGTCTGTTCATCAAAGAAATAGCTGGCTTTCTCATGATGCTGGCAAATGAAACTTATAATTTATGACCAGTAATTGCAAGTTTCTTGTGACTTATCCTGCCTGTTGGAGAGACACCCACATAACCGGAGCGAATCTGACATTGGGCATTAATTAGGAAAGTCATCCACACTCTTAGTAAAAGATTGCAGTCTTTGCCACCGCCTCATCCCTAGAAGCGCAGACCATCTGATGAGGACCGAGACAAGCTAACAGGAGAGGAGGTGTGTGGGTAGGAACCTTGGGCTACTTCTGAATGTGTCGTCTGTATTCTGGGAATCTGAAAAGAAATTTAGGTCCCAGGGGCTCTGATTTCCTTTTTTTGTGGAGCATCTCAGGTAATACCTAGGAGAAGGGTCTGTGTACAAGGATAGGTGCATGTGTGCACATGCACGTTTCATTAAACCGTTAACATGCAAGATGTTTGAAGGTATGAAAACACTTTATTAACTGAACGAACCCTCAGCTCTGACTGAATTAGCTCAGTTGTGGGCGTACTCAAAAGCTTAACAGTGGGAAGCTGCCTCACATCCACCCTATCAAGGACTTAACACAGTGACAGCTGTATCAGTGGCAGGATAGCTTGCTTTACAATACTTGGCTGACAGACTGTCAAGTTCATAGCACATTTGTGTAGGTAGGGACTGAGAAAAGATCAGTCTTAGAGCAAAAATCAAAGAAATAGAAATGTCTTTAGGTAGTATTTTCTTCCTGCCTTCTTCCTTAGTCTTTTCTTTCCAGTGGAATTCCCACACCATGCCACCTCAGGCTTTGATTTCAAACGTCCATCCTAAACTACGCACCTCTTCCCTGAACTTTTTGCCTGTCCTTCTTAAGATCTGTCAACTCCCAGTAGTATATGACTTGCACCCAGGTTTCCACCTCCTCTTCTCCCCTCTGCCTCCCAGCTAGACCTGTATTTCAGTGCTGAGCTGCACCACGTGCCATCTCCAAGTCTGCGACCACTTACGCCAGACAGCTGTTTGACCTCACCTGTTAAGCACTGCATTTGCATTTTGCGCTTCTGTTATTGGGGGAAAAGATGTAGTACTACCTCACAACATGGAGCGTGCCCTAATGCTGGCATTTAGACTTCGGTTGAGACTTGATTCTGCTGCTGAGGCAGTTCGGTGGTGTTTTATCTATGCCCTGTATGTTGCTAGAGCTCTGTGTTGGTGCAGGCTCCCTCTTTAGTTCCAGATAAGATCTCCAGTGATGTCAGAGCGTAAGAAATGATGCTAAGAATGTCCTGCCTCCAGTAGTGGCTGCTGCAGAGATGCAGCTTAGGGTGAGTACACAAGTCTGGATGTCTTCAGCACATCCCTCAATATGTTCCGATCACCCGCAGTTGCTCTATTAAGGCCATCCCTTTTAGTATCCACTGTGGATTTGGTGTTCATAAATTTGTCTAATCACTTTTTGAACTTTATTATATTGTCTGCCTCTGCAGCTTCCTAGGAAAGCAAGTTCCAGGAGTTCCCTACTTCCCGTGTACAGAACTGCCTTTTCTTAAATGTGTTTTAAACTAATGTTTTCCTCAGTGTGCTGAGTTCTGGTATTGAAGGATGAGGTGAATCACAGTTCTGTACTCATCCAGTGCTTTTATAGTCCTTTTAGTTGCCTTTCTTAGACCTTCACTAGCTTTAGTATGTTTTTTCACCTGAAGTGACACACAGTGTTTGAGGCATGGTTTGCACCAAGGTTTTGTGTAATGGGGACGCCACTTTTTAGAGTAGTATAAATCTTTATGGAGAAAGGAGTGTGAAGCCTGGGTTCTGGTAAAGTTTTTTGTATAGGTGTACCATGAGGTGATATAAAATGATCCATAACAAGCAGTCATTTAGCATTGGGGTTTTGCTCACTATTATTTTATGCCTTTCAAAAATAATTTCCATGTTATCATTCCAGGTACTTTAAATTGTTATTGCATTACCAGGAGACTATTTGTCATTGCAGAAATAACATAGAACAGGGCAGCCTGCCCTCAAAGTGGTTTGTATTGTAGGAAGTGGTGGATAGGTGGCAGGTGTAGATTGTATGTTGTAATTATTCTTGGGTAATTAGGATGCCCTTCTTGAGAATGATTGACTTGCCATCTGTCTTTCCACCACCATACCTTGTCTCTCCCCTCCAAAGTGGCAGCTTCTGACAGCTTCTCACAAGCACAGTTTTAGATAACTTGTGCTATATTTAGAGACTTTTAAACAGAGTTCGCCATAGTAATACAATATGCCCCCTTATTTGTTGGGAGAGATATAGAGGCCATTTTTAAAGGTGCTGTATTGTTAGTAGTGTGCAGCCGATTAAAATGCAGGTGGTCTAAGCAGAATAAAAAAATTGCTGCATGCATGCTATTGGCATCTAGCATGCATGCATCTGTGAGTAATGGAAATACCATTATCCCAATTTCTGACTCTCTACTTCCCTCGCCACATACAGTTCCTCCTAACTGGCAGTGAGGTAAAGTGTGCTTTAGCTACCAAGGGAGGAATAGCAGCTGCTTGCATTACTTCTCTTCTCATTCCGTTTTGCTGCTCTGAGATCGCCATGCAGCCAAGAGGCCAAGCGATGAGAAAGACATGGGAAGAAATCCTTGCTCAGTCATACACTGGGGGACTTCTAACCCAGTGGGAAGAAAGTGTGCTCCCTCCTTGCACCTCACTGCAGAGGACGGGCTTAATGCTACCTGACATACTTCTGGAGTCACACCAGAGGAGCACGAATCTCCTGGGACTACTCCAGTGAACACTGGAGCACCATCATCTGTGTTTGCTTTAGACACAATATGTCAGGCAAATTGAAAACCACTTGTTGAGATGGGCACTGATAGAGTAGTGAGAAAGAAGCTTTTGTGGGTAACTCCTGTTTGCTTCTGTGGAATATGCCCTTCATACTTCTGCTGTCACTGGATATTTCTGTTGGGTTTTTTATTGTTGGTTTTTTTTCCTCCCTTGAATGTTGGTGTGAGGTTTTTTGAAGTCAAAGAAGCAATTCTGGAATTGAACTTCTGTTATCATTTTTTTTAAGACACCTTTTACAGTTTACCTGGAAAACAAATTTGTCAGTCCAAACTGAATAGATCAACTGTGTTTTACTGATGTGAAAAGTACCTCTGCCAATATACAGGAATCCAGGGGTTTTAATACCAGGGGTATTAATGAAGACATACAGGACAGGTAAATGAAATATAAATCTAGACAACAGATTTTGAACCTGGAATCTGGAAGTCATTGCGTGAACAGTTATTGGTGGTGCTGTAAAGAAGTCAGTGCTGTGAACTGGTACTGCAAGATGTTTCCTTAACCTTTGTAATTCTTTAGGTTGGGACTTTTGTTCCCAAAGCACCTCTGGTTTGGAGTAAAGTTGTTGATAATTTTTGCTTAACCTGTGAAACCTATGGGGTGGTGTAAGTGTTTATAGCTCAGCAATGAAGAAACCTTGAGTTTGGGGAATTCTGTGGTCCAAATAGGAGTTTGGAAATGGATAGTTTCATGAGACACACATGTGTGCCGGAACCAAATGTCCTAATGATACCTCTGATTTGAGAGACCCAGTCACATAAGTTATTCATACACAAAGTTCAAAGAAGGAAAGAATTACGCCTTTTTTTTCAGGCTTTCCCAGACACCATTCCCCTAATCACGAGCAGTGATATTCTTTTTTAATTTGCAGGACTCAGCATATTGTTAACAATAAATAAATAATGGCAATTAGAAACAAACAGCTAATCCATGGCTTGTTGTATTAATGGGTCATTAGCTATGACAGCAACCTGTCCGCCATTCAAGAAAGAAAGCAGTACTGCTGCCTGAGCAGAAAAGTGTGCCTTCTCCCTCATTAGAGCCACAGCAGGGAGTGTGTTCTCATCACACTTCCATTTGTCTGCTTCATTCGGCTGTCCTACTTTGAGCATCCTGGGCTCCATTAGACTCAAACTGTCTTACGGACATTAAGCTAATTTCTCTGTCAAATTTGGGCCAGTGTGGAGAGTTATGTTTTCCAATTCTGGAGAACAGAAGATGTAAGTCATAACAGTGGAACAGTTCTCAGCTGTTTTCATCACCAAGATGCCACATGAGTGAAGCAATAGTAATTTACATTTCTATTCACATTATCTTTGAGGATAGCAAAGCATTTGGGGCTGCGATGTCTCAGTTTTATGCGTGTTCGGGGTTCATTTGACTCCTGCTTTAGATCTGGGGAAAAAAGTATGTGCAAAGCAAGGCATTTGCTGAAAATCAGATGGGATGGAGCAAGTGAATGGGACAGAGCCCATTTGCTTTGATTTTGCTTTAATTGGTCTGACCTATCCAGGAAGACAGAGGTGTTAAGGCTATACGCGAAATGAACAATGACATAATTTAATTATATAGTGTAAATAGGAGAAAAGAAAATGTAAGCTTATGGAAAAAGGAGTCAAGTTTTTACTCTGTATAAATTGGGTTAGACTTAGATTCTTTGCTTGTAAATCTTAAGTTCAGGAATTTTACCCCCTTTACAGTGTGAAGATAGCCTATGGGAAATGTATTTTCTATTTTTGAAAGTGTGAAGGCAGAGACAGGGGAAAAGGAACAATAAGGATAAGCTGAAGGCTGTATTTTCAGATTACTTTGTGCTTGGTGTTCAAACAGCAACTGAACAAGAGCCCTCCCTAAGAGTATTTAGTTTAATGTTTTGCTTATGTGAAGCATCTGATGTTAAGGGGAGCATAAAAGTAGCTCTTCTAAGTATCTGTTACTCTCTTTTGTAAAAAAAAAAAACAACCAAAATATAGAGCATGCTTGGAGAAAGCATCTCCAGACCTTTGGGGAAAAAAGTTGTGTACTTCTTCCCCTCCCAAGAAACATCTAAAAGCAATTGAGACTTATTTCCCCAACCCAGATTGATTTGGGGAGGATCAGATCTGACTGAGGCTTGACAAGTAGCTAGAAAGATGTGGTGACCTGAAAGAAAACAGGCCTTTTAAAACTTTCTTTAGAGAAGCTTTTTTTCATATCTGCTGGGCCAGAAAGATTGAGAACAAAAATGAAAAAGCTTTTGAGCCTGAATTTTTTCCAAGCCCCTTTGATAGGAGGAAGGCTCAGGCTTTAATGGGGACTGGTTTAGCCAAGGGGTGTGTTCCTGCCTGAGCTGTCCAGGACTCAAAGCCACATTAAGAGCCGCCTTCCTTTGCTCTCAAGAGCAGAATTCAAAAGTCCCAGAAGAAAACTTTTTTTAAAAATTAGCATTTAGAAAGGTTAACCAATTAATCTATGCAGTCCTCCTTTAAAGGTAGTTTTCTTACCTCGTTTAGCAGAGAAGAAAATTGAGGCATCAGGCTGCTACTGATGACAATTTCGCCTGAAACTGATATGGGCCATTAGATCTATTTGAAAGTACCACCTGAAACCAATGGCCAAGTTCGTCCAGCCACAAAAAAGAACTGTAAAAAGAGTGCTTCCTCCCAGATGAACACCTCTGAAGTCTTGCACCCTAAGTGTAACATTTATATAGGTCTCTCTTTTGCCTTGTCCTTGGGCTGGTAGTGGAAGAATAAACATGTCATCTCTTAGAGGTACATTTGTTTTTTCTAGTGAACTGATTAACGCCGTTATGTTGATTCAGCAAGGAGGGTTTGAGTCTGTGAATTGTTATGGACCTACCAAATTACAAGGGAGGTAATGGTATATTCAGGTGGGGTATAGTGGGATATTTGATATATTCAGCCAGGTAAGGAGACAAAGGCGTGATTCTTCACCATAGACCAGGAATAAGCTGAGTCCAGTCTCAAGCATCTCTTAAGAATCCTAATTTCTTTCTCTTCATCTCCCAGGCAGTGTCTGGATTTTGCTTTGTTGCGGTGGTTGATTGTAGAGGGGGAGTTGTGAGAACCCCAAGCCTACTTTGTTTATTAGACGTGCAGATGCCTTATGGACAGGCCTATCTTTCTTGTTCATAAACGTTTTAAGGAAGGATGAGCTCACCTGAGAATGAGTGCAGTGCATTCAGAAAATGTTAGCTTAGCCATGACGGCTTGAATCTAGGTATGGGTCCGAACACAGCCAGATGCAGCAGGCAGGGCTTCAACGTAATCTGATCTTCAGAGTATGTCTCCACTAATGCTCATTCAGTGCTAGAATTCATCCCACCATTGATAGACTGCTGTCCTTACCCACACTAATTAGACAGAGACCATTACAATTATGCTACCTGTTTCCTGGTCGTACCTCTGATTGTAGTAATATGGTGTAGTCGTAAGATAAGGATGTTGGCTTCCATTGTAAAGGGCAAGAAGGGACTCCGCGCAATTAAGAAACAGTACCCTTGATTTTGTCAGTGACCCCGGTTAGCACTATTGGAAGCAGGCCTGCATTTCTGGGATGGGATCCATGTAATCTTACTGTAGCTGTCTTAAAGTTATGTGTTCAGCCCAAGGTACATGCCCAAGTTCTTCCAGGCAGAGAGATATGCAACTGAAGGTGATACTTCTAATATACTTTAGATATCTTTCTAAACAGGAACTGATCAAAATGATTAAACATTGCATGTTCTCATGCTTCTGCCTAGGGAGCAGCACCCTCTCCCAGCTCTGCAGTTTTGGTTACTTTATCTGGGTTGCTGGGTTTTTTGGCAGGTTAAAACATTCTTTGTTTATTTTTACTAAAACAATAATTCAATGAATGGTGGAGTAATAAATGATGTTTATTTTCCCCATGGTTTTATGCATTAGTGTTGAGCTTCTGTATGGATTGTCTGATATCTGATTGAAAACGCATTGTGACCTTTTCTTAAGCTCAGTACTAGGAGGATCTCTCTGTTTTCTGCTTAGGCAGTACATGAAACCTGTAGGAACATATTTTTCCAGTCAAATGTACTTGAAATTGGCCAGTTCATGAGTTATTTGAACAACAGGCACACATTTGAACAACAGGAATATTCATAGAGCATGTTCCAATGCCTTGTTTCTCTAGAAAACCAGAAATACAATATCTAAAAGTGGCTAGAATTAATATGGTTTAGAGAGTGCTATACTGATTCTGATGACTCCAAGTGTCCTAGTGCTAGGAGGAAATCCTAATTTGGGCTAAAATGAACTGCAGATGCACATATTTTCTTACCATGCCAGATACACAAATGTCTGTCTTCTCCTCTGCATAGGAACAAAAACTTAAACTAAATGTACATACTAAACTCAACCGAACTTCATCAGTACCCATCAGTCTTTCAAAGGCCCTTGGAAACGTGCTGTGGTGATAGATTTCTTTAAAATCAGTGCCTGTCTGCTTCATGCACTGCCTGTTTCTTTATCCAGGATGCTTAGTTCCATGTCTCCCTTTCCCTATATTTTTGGATTGCCAAAAAAGTTTAAAATTACATGTACAGTTTACAACCTATAGTGATTCCAATATATTAACATTAATAGTGTATGAAAAGTGCTCCCAGTAGCTTAGTGTGCAATCAGTAGCCATTTTCTATTCTTCTTTTTGTTCAGGCTGTCTCATGTGATCAAATGTGATCAAAATGTTGGTAGTGGCACTTGTTGGTAGGAAAGAAAAGATGATAACGCTTCCTGGCTGTTCTTTTTCTCAATTTTGTATTACTGAACCTAATTCAGGTCTGACAGG
Source organism: Dromas ardeola (assembly GCA_013398915.1). Lineage (NCBI taxonomy): Eukaryota > Metazoa > Chordata > Aves > Charadriiformes > Dromadidae > Dromas > Dromas ardeola. The sequence continues at coordinate 8,774 of VYZM01019992.1, forward strand.
TTTGTTTTACTGAGGAATCCAAGCCTATGATAGGATGAGCAGAGATCTAAAAAGCGGTTCTGAACAAAAAGTAACATCAATTCCGTGATATGTTTATTTTAAATAGTAACTTTTCATTTAGCTGCTGATTGGAATGGTCAGTACAATCCATAAAATTATCTATTGATATAAATAGACTATTCTCTTTTTGGGAAAGTATGTTTTTGCATATTTATGTAGTTATGTGCAGACAGGTTAGGAGGAAAAGAAGAGTGAAGATTGACTGTAGTTAACTTCTTGGGATAGATGGATCATTGTCAGGCCTGGTGCAAGACAAGGCAGTGCTGGTTACTCTCTTCCCCATTGAGATAAAGGCTTTCTGTACATTACTATTTGTTTATCACACATTGTCACCATTATTATTTCAAGCTCTCAGATTTTATCCAGATGAAAATATTTTGGTCTGTGACAGAAGTTTAAGGGCTGTTCCTCAGAGATCATCATGACTGAATGTTAACATTATGGCAGAGGGTGGGAATCTAGGACAAGTCGTCTTCTCCTGAAGTAGACTCTGTTTCAGCTCCCTTTGACTTTTTCTCTGGCTAGGAAAGTCAGTTTGGTCTGTTTGTTATGCCATTTTGTCATCTGTTGCTGAACTGGAGAAGGTTCTCCCGTCAGTGAGCATTGCTCAGGTTCTGTTTTGGGGTCCTTTTCCCCAGAGCCTCCAGGTTCAAAGCAGTGCCAGCTTTCTAGGTCACTTCCTTCCCAGTGCACATTTATGTTCTGGATTCAGACAAAGAGATTCAGTGTTGTATTTTGTTTACTGCCTCTGTGAGACAGGCTAGGGCCACCAGTCAATCTGCAGAACATTAGAAGTACCTACTTAATAGAGGCAGAATTTTATTGAGTGAATAATTACATCCTATTACCGCCGAAGTAATCACCTTAGATACAACTGATGCCTCCAGAGGGAGGTATGTTCTTTCCAAAATGCCACCCTGGACAATTCATTTTACTTCCGTACAAAGCTCCAGAATCTGTCTGACCATATTGTACTACAGGTTGTCATGTTTTCAGAGGATGAAATTTATGTACCATGAAATATGCCATTGCCAAAATTAATAGGTAAATGAACAAAGTGAAACAGACCATTAGAACCATTGTAATACTGTAGTTGCTGGGTTGTGGCACAAAAGCAGAAACTAATGGGTAAACATAATTGTATTATAGTGACAGGAGCTATCAATGTATGGTACACAACTGTGGTTACACAATGGAAAGCAGTCAACTGTTATGAAATATGATTTAGCAGGCAGGCCAGTTGCGGGTAATCTTGCTTAGAACAATACTTTCCTTGGCTAGTTTGTTTTAGCTGATGGAAAATGATAAATGGCAGCTATTTCTTTCCTATGCTACTGGAATTTCTTTTCAATTTCACTTTGATAATTTTCATAATCCTTTTTTATATTATTCTGGACAACAATACTGAGATTTTTTTTGTTTGCAGAAATGTTCCTGAGGCATGAACAGATTGTTCCTGAATATTCATACAAATAGGAATTCAGCCAAAGGTCTTCAGAGTAAATGTTCACTCTAACACCTTGAAGTCTTTTTGATGCCCTTGTCTTTATTTCTGCTCTAAAACGATGCTTCATAATTTTAAATGAACGCTCACACAATATCTAATCAAGATAAACAATTCATAGGCTGAACTGTGTTTGTATAACATGATTAAAAAGCTTTGAATAGCCAACATAATCATAACATTCTATTAATGGGCAGCTTGAGAGAAGCTACAATATCGAATGATTCAACTGAAAAAAATACAGAGCTCAAAGATATGCAGGATCAGTTCCATTGGTTTCAGTATATTTAAACTGATTTAGGCAAGTAAGGTGGTGGATTAACTCCTTAGTTATTGCATCTTTCATTAAATTCCACTTTAGTGTAAAACAAACTAGAAAACACAGAAACATTGTAAAAGTTCAGATATATAGAGAAGCTAAAAAGTTCATCCATAGCTTGTTGATGCAGTATTTGCAATCAGAGTCTGAACACTTCAGCACCGATGGATTGAAAAAGCCAATACTAAAATAAAATAGACAGGTATACCTGGCACAGCTGAAGTGGAGGGGGATGGAGAAGCATCTTTAAGCCTGATTACTGGAGTGGTGCAATATAAATTAGAATACCTTCTCTGGCCATTTTTCAGAGCCAGGAAAGGGATTGATGCAGGAGCTTCTTCAGATCACTGTGCCACTCAAGGGTTTACCCATGCAGGAGGACTTTTTCAGTGACTGACTAAAATAGATTCAGAGCCTCTTTATTCTGCTAAAGTGGTTCAAAGTAGCTGAAGCACAGGAGAGAGCTGGGTGCTCAACTGTTCAGCTTTCTCTCTCAGAAGTTTTCACTCCATGTATATGCAAAAAAAAAAAAAAAATCAGTTACTTTGGTCTTCACTGAGCAACATCTTTTGGGGGAATATGTTGTGGGGAATTAAGTCCTAGTAATCTGTTACAGGGAAGGCTGAAATGGTTCAGAGCTTGCCTGGGCAACAGCCAGCATTGCTAATTGCATCTTTGGATGGCAGGCCAACCAAGGGTTTCTCTACACAGCAAAATAAAACTCTGTAGAAGTACCTGAGCTAGTTTAGATCATGGTATTCAATACATGTGTTTTCACATATCTTTCAACAGCACATAACTGTTTCCACTGAACAGTATGTGAATTTTTATAGCTACTGCCACGTGGTACATTACTTGTACCTGAGTTTTGACCTGACACTAGTTTTTACTGAATAGACACACTTTTATTGCTTTCACCCACAGAAAAAAACAACCACAGCCTACTGAGGTTGCAAATACAGAGGTAAATCTTGGAATTTTAGTCCACAAAGTCCTGTTTCCATTTATCAAGAGAAGGCTGTCTTACTATTATACCATGTTACTTAATGAAGAGAGTAACCCATGACAAAACAGTGAAAACTTGAATGCGCTAAATGCAGAATTAGGTGACTAGTTGAGTGATAATATATTGCCTAACCTAATGAAAAGACATTACCTTTAAATAATGGACCGCATCATAGATTTAATTATCCCAAGGCAGGGTAGTAGGTGCTTCATGCAGACAAGGTCAATTACCTTATCCAGAAGAGCCTGTTTGAAGTGTATTATGAATAATTCACAGACATAGAAATTAGCTTTGAAAAAGTGTCCCAGCTATGATGTGGTGAAAGCATTCAATTTCTTTTTTAATGTATTTAAGATAACACCCAAAGGACAATTATGGCTGCTTAACTGTAAGACTACTTAAATGACAAGAAATGACAATTGGTGTGGTCAAATTCGCATTAATGCATTATGCAGAGGGAAACATCGTCATCGTGGCATAGTCGTATCAGGCCACAAGAAACTGATTTCAAACCATATCTTGTAGTTTTAACTGCTGAATTAAATTTTATCAAAGATTGATTCATTTATTAACCTTTCTCAATAGAGAAGGCACAGTTGTTGCTGTACCAGCTTTGTTTATTTTGTTTATTCAGTGCTTTTAGTTCTTTGGCTTTCTCATGTGAAGACAAAGGTCCAGAGCGATTGAATAACTTGCATGATTTCGGAGAGTCTGACAAACCCAAAAGTGGAACCAGAACATTTAATTTTCCATCTTTAATCAGAAGACCAGTCTTCTGCTATAGGCACTAAATTACGCTGTTTCTAAGACAGTATTGTTCCAATCTAGGACCGTTTAGCATTAGAGTGAAAATGATGACAGTAGCCATGGTAGCAGAACGCATACTCACTTGACATATTGTGACCTTAGGTGTGAATTAGAAATGCAATAAACCTGTAAGTCTGGGGAATAACATGCTCTCTCAGCATATTTTGATTCCACACGCAAAACAATAACCTTAGCTTTCTCTCTTTGACTTTGCAATAAGTGGTAACGGCCAGGGGAAATCCCTTGGGGGCTGCAGTTTTCTAAGATGCCTGGCAAGGAGATGGCTAATTCATCAGGTATCTCAGCTTAAGTGTCTGAATGTAATAGTGACATTTCATGGCCTTTGAGTTTACCTGCTTTATTTGCTTGAAAGGGAGAGTTCAGCAGAATTTTAGAGGGTGCTATAGAATCGTGTATCTAATGAGGCGTACAGCCAGCCTAATCCTGTTTCCATTCACGTCAATGTCAAGAATCCCATTTAGTTCAGCAGGAGCAGGCCTGGGATCCCTGGCACTTTCAAGTGATGGTTTGAATAAAGGGGAATAAAAAATTGACACAATGTCCACTTAAAAACAAACTGCTAAAATATGTGATGAGCTAGGAAACCGCCACAAAGGGACAGGAAAGAAAACTTCCATTAAAGCAAACATAGTGAGAAATAGAAAGCACAGGAGTTGAGTTTTTTGGTATTCTCCATCATCCATCTTCTCTCCAAGGATCAATTCTCAAAAAAAAGCTTAAGAATTCCCTTTCCTCCCCCTTTACATAGTTGTTGTCCTCCACCCCAGTGGTTTCTGGGAGGACTTGATAAAGACTAATCTGAGCCTAAGAGACTTGCAAGCTGATGTACTTATTTGCATGCATGAATGTGAGCAGATGTTTACATAGTAGTGTTAAGTAGGCCAGCTGTTTGGGAGTCATTTATGTATTTTATTTAAAAGTAAAGCTATACAGTTAAAACCTTTACTCACAATGTGGAAAAGAAACCCAAATTCAGAAAAATACATTTCTTCCTGTATTAGGGGTTGCTTCCTTTACACGCGCACATTTTCTGTGTCTCTGAATTTACAGCATAATACAGCCACATCTTACCTGAATCTCTCGGCTTCTGCACTGTATCTTGACCAGTTGCATATGTGTAGAAGAAAATACGCAGCGCAGCATCAATGTTGCCAAATGTCATTTGTGTGAGGGTGAAGAGGAGGAAAAAAACCCAATAGTGAGATGAGAGGAGGGGGGGAAAGTTGTCATTTTTCTTTACAAGAGGTTGCATATTGCTGATTGTTTCTGCAGTCTGTTCTGTAATGAAGCATACATCAGGGTAATGTTTGCCTTTGCATTTGTTCTGCTCTTCAGATGTGAGAAAAAGCAAAATCCTTAGGAGTGTCTTGCAGCCATAAATTTGTAACTTATATTTATTAATTTCTTAACAGAAATCTGAGTGGAAAGCTTCCATTATAGAGGTGTACAATATGCATGCAGGCATATGTGTAGAGAGAAGAGGTTGGAGGGAGGAGCTCTCGTCTATTTTTTAAAAGTATTTTGCCCCTCAGGAATTCCCATGTTGTCCGATCTGGGACTGGCTCTAAAATACAATCTTGGGTCTGATCTTGTCCATGACTTTATTTACTCTGACCCCTGACCCCCTGGGGCTCCGTGTCTTGAAAAGAAAGCAGGTACCTTTTCTTCACCGAAAGGGTTGGCAAGCATTGGAACAGGCTGCCCAGGGAAGTGGTTGAGTTGCCATCCCTGGAGGTATTTAAAAAATGTGTAGATGTAGTGCCGAGGGACATGGTTTAGTGGTAGAGTTGGCAGTGCTAGGTTAATGGTTGGACTCGATGATCTTAAAGGTCTTTTCCAACGTAAATGATTCTATGATTCTAAAATGTTGTAGACAGTTAAATGGAAGTGATTGAGCCCCATTACTTTTTGCATAGCTGTTGGAGAACTCTAACAACATGTATTAATGTGTACCTTGCCAAAATGCTATGCCAGTCTTAGACTTACTTGCCTCAGTTATATTGTTTCCACCCAAGCACCACTACGTGAGGGAGATGCCTTCATCTCTCCAAACCTTGGAGTTTGGTTATCTCTCCTTGGAGAAGGTTATGCTTGTCTTGAGGAAGGTACATTCAATTATGGAGCCTAACTGGTGGAATGAAAGATGGTGATGTATGTGATGATCTTGTGAGATTTTGATTCACAGCCTTGATGCAGCCCACAAGAAAGGTTTGTCACCAGCTGTGATGAAAGTCGTGTGGTAGAAAGTTACTATCTGTGTAAAGATTTTGATTCTTACTTCATGAAGCTTGTAGGCTGACTGAGTAGCTCCAATGGTGGTTCTTTCTCTCGCGATTAAATACAGAAGGCACATAGAAGCAGCCATCTCAGTTAAGTGCTGAAAATCAGATGAAATGAACACAAGATTAATTACTCTGAAAATACGGACTGTAACCTTGTTGACTGTATAGTCCATGGGAAGAAAGAAAATGAAAAAAAGTATCTGATATGCTTATTGCAGCCTATGTGATCGGCACAAGTGATGTGGCAGATGGAGTTCTCTCAAGAGTCGAGATGTGTGCTCCAGTACTGCCAACAAATCAATGAATGAGGCCAGGCCATCTTCTGCTGGACTGGGATAAGATGCCCTGATCTTGACCGGAGGTCAGGAAGTGCTGTCTCTGAAAACCATTAAGCTTTGTGACTGACCCTTTGATACTGGGCATTTGCTCATGCGCATCCTAGAGTCTCTGAAGTGCCAAGCCCCACTCTGCAGTGTGTGTGCGTGGTGGGGGAAGGAGTCTGTGTCTCCACGTGGTTCTGTTCAGCATTTGGAAAAAGAGGAAGGACTGGTGGCATCTCGTGGTTGCATGGTTATCATTCTTCTGCAGCCTCTGCCCATTCCAGTATTCACTGCAGTGGTAAAGCTACAGCCAAGTTCTTCCTTCTGCTCCAGAAGCAGAAAACTGTCTCTTGAGATGAATAATAATCTCTGTTAGTGGCAGTAGAGCTAGGGAGCATAGCTGAGCAGTTCATATTCTATCCAGTGCAGTCTGTACATGAACGTATATACACACCCATGTATATATATCCTTCTGTTTGCTACAGTTGTATAGAGAGATATACAGGAACCTGAGACCAATTAAATAGCAAAAACTAAATAGAAGATCTATTTGAAAGATGTAAACTCATTGCTAACGGGGTGAAAAAAAAAAAAAAGAGCTGCAAATTGATTAATCTGTTCCACAGAGAAGACAGATTGTTGTCATCCTGACCTTTAAAGCTGGTCAGGATATATCAATAGGAGCGTCTTCTGAGTACAGTATTCTATGAATTTTTTCATTTATATTCTCTTGTTTTTCTCCTTACATGCTGGCTTGTAGCCAGTTCATTTCATGGTCTTGCTTATACATATGTTCTGCTACAGCTGCATTTTTCCAAAGTGCCCAATTTCACAGCACTCCAGCCTTCCTTAGGATGACAAATGATGCCCCTGCTGCTCTGACCAACAGAACTGTAATTGCAGCCTGAGACAGGGACAGCTGAACCGACGCCGTGCTGCAGTTTGGGTATATTCTTAAGTTGAAACTTGACTGCATTTGTTTATTGTAGTCGAGTTTCCAATTCCACCACTTAAGGCATTAACTGCTGACATTAATTGTAACATTGAGGAACGCAGAATTGCTCAGCAGTTGAAAGCAGTGTCAAATCAGCAGTTATTTATTTACCATTGCTCTGTAATGTGTTGTAACACATCGGACTATAAAGAAGTTTAATGAGTTGCAACAATGCGTGTAGCCTCTCGGAGATACTGGGATGCAGTTCAATGAGTTTTTTTGATAAAGCGCTTAAAACTAGACTTTCTCCACTGCCGTGCTGAACGTCTAGATGAGTGCTGTTATGATCACAGTAAGTACAACAGATTGTTGTCTTTTGCCGACTAACACATTTTGGGAGCAAAAACTAAACAATCCAGTTCAACTGGCCCTGTGAGATATCAATTCAGCAGGGATGTGACAGAAGAGTAGGAGGAGAGGCTGAGAGCATGGTTTTTACTCTGCTTGTCCAAGCTGCCTTGTTGGCTCATACATAATTAGTATAAGACTCGTAAATGTGCCTGCATTATTCTCTAAACTCTTTTCGGGACGTTGGTTTCATTTCTTGGTTGTTTACAATGCTTGTTTTTTAGAGTACAGCAAAGGTATTGCACGCTCTGCACAGGGACTTTTTCAGCTGTTTAGCATAAATTTAAATATACCGCTGTTTTGCCTTTAAGAAAAAAAAACACAAAAAAAAAACCCACTGGCTTTATATAAAAAGCTGCATGGGGAATGATGCTGGATTTCCTTCTTACCGAAGATGCTCATTTGCCCAATTAATTTTACAGGGAACTTGAGATGTTCAAATCTCATTTTCCAAAGGATTCTTTCCAAAACAAAAGCACCATCCCAATAATATCTGTGAGTGCTGTTATCAGTTTTAAGAAAATCCTCTCATTTATTTAATTTGGAATTGCAGCTTCAAAGTGATTAACAATACGTTATTACCTCTTGTAATTTATGTTCTATTAAGACTGTTTTTCTGGTTTTATTCCAGTCAGAAATTCAGCATATTTACTGATGATATTTTCTGATTTCTTTAAGATCAATCTAAGCCATGAAAGTCAGTAGTTATTATCAGACGCTTACAGAAACCAGTTAGTGGTTGCACTTCCAAAAGGCACTCTGTGGAAATGACATTGTCCCAATGACTTTCTGGTCAGATTCACTCCGTGTAAATAGATGTTATTCTCTAACTGTCAGCCATGCTGTATTAACCTGGGAGCTGAGAGACAAGGTGTGTTCTCGTTGCTTCGTGAATCAATATTGCTAATAAAGGTTCTCTATACCCAGATCTGGTTTTTACTATTCCTAGAAGCTGTCATCGCAAGTACAATGGGAACAAAATTAATCTGTCTTTTGTGGAGGGTTGTCAAATCAGAAGACAGTCCATTTCAGTCACTAGTGACTGTTGGTGCAATGTGAGCAGGAGGGGAAAATAAAGTAATAATAAGGACACTTTTCTCATTATTAATGCTGGTAGTTAAAACTGCATATAGAGGAAGCAGTTCTGTTGAGTAAGGTAATTCCATTTTTACTCAGACAATTTCAAAATACAGTGGGGGGATAAGAACCATTATTAGTGTATGTAGTTTCTCCCAAAGGACCAAGAAAAGGTTGCTTTCCATGGCATGTATTTCTGTAACTTATCCAGTCTCCTATTAAGTGTCCAAATGTCCCCATTTTATCTATTTTCTTTTTCTAGTCTATCAAATCCCATTTTGTTGTGGGCATGATCCAGCAAACCTTCCACGGGTTCCTGCAAGAATTGGATTAAACTTTCTATTAATTCCACTGGACTCTACTCCAATTGACCTCTGTCCCTAAACTTGAGCAACCTGCTCTGAGTTATGCCGTTAGGCCAGGCTGTAGTCCTGGGCTTTTGCGGACTCCCTTGATGAATGGCTCAGGCTGGCAGGCAGGTGAGAGTGCGCGAGGCTGGGAGCTGCGCAGGGCTGGGGGTTTGCTGTACAGCTCCACCGTTGCACCGCGTTGAGTGCACGAGGTGCAAACTGCTGCAGGTGAGGGCCCTCTGTTACTCTTCATCCATGCCCTATCCCAAGAGCTTGAGCTGTCGCGATGGATCCTTCAAGAATAAATGGATCAAATATATAATTAACGTTCCTTTTTTACCCTCTTTAAAAATAGATCCTTCAGGCCTTTATTTCAGTCGCTGCATACCTGCAGATGGTGCTTTCACCTGTCCCAGTGAGAGCCACAGAGTTTGTCTAAGGAATTCTTACAGCCCGAATCTGTTTCAGAACAGCTTGAAGCAGGGGGCTGGACTAGACGGTCTCCAGAGGTCCCCTCCAGCCTTAACCATTCTGTCCTCCTGCGAACAGCCTGATGCTCAGTGTGTGCAAATCAGCACGACTACTCTGTTTTCGCTGGAGCCAGATGCATTTACGCCAGTTGCTGGATCTGGCCTTTTTTATCCCTGAAGAATAACAGTGAATGAATGAGCTGCGAAGTGTTTCTTCCTGGCAGTCTTTCCTGGGACAGTTGCTCCTAATGTGGTTTGTACAGTTCTGTGAAAGTTGTTGTCTCACTTCAACATTTCCATGAATAGTAGTTGAATACTAACTTTTCTTGTGGTGAAATGATTGCTTTACGGTTTGATGCACCATTCATAGTCTTTGACGTTTCAACTGTTCCCCTCTGTGCTCTGCAATGTTATTTCTAGGCTCTGAAATGGCTTTCTTCTATGAAAACTTAAATAGCATTTAAGAACAAAAAATGCTGTGATAAACTACTTCTCTCACCTTACAGTAGTTTGTAAGGTGCATTAGTTCAGTAGTGTCCCCTTACCCTGTAGCTCTTTCACATCCATTATAAAAGGCTTTAAAAAGAAAGCTCTGAAGAAGAGCATATGATCTGTCTAAACTTACAAACTCATTAATCTCTCCCATGCTTTCCTCCAGTCCGTGTGGTATATAGTGATCTAAAAACAGGCCACCTCAACTGGTGAGCTTGTAAGATAACATGGGTAAGACTTCAGTAGGACGTTGAGAGACTGGGCTGTGTTACTAGGTGCGTACAGGGTGGCTGCGAATGTCACTCCTGTTGTCTTCCTCAAGCACTAGAGAGCCACTGAGGAGCATTGGTCTGCTGCAGATACAGTGAACCCCAAGTTTTAATCACATATGATCTGTTGTGGTTTTGGCCGGATTGGCCAATCTCCTCCAAAGAGAGGAGAGGAAGAGATAAGGAGATTTATGAGTTTAGAAGAAGAACTAACTACTTTAATGAAAATAATAATAAATAAGGAAATAGTAAATAATAATAGAATAATAAAAATAATTTTTAAAAAAGTATACAATATATACAAAAACCGTATCCAGCTCCCAGGATGACGATCGCGTCACCAGCAGA
>VYZM01019992.1:19511-67468 GCA_013398915.1 Dromas ardeola
ACAGGAGCTGAATTCCGGATCTGGAGTCAGGAAGGCTCATATCAGGATCAAAGGCAGATGAACAGACAGGGTCCTCCTCAGACATCGGCCATTGAAGAAAGAGATTTGACCTTTTGATCCCTTAGCTTTTATACTGAGCCATGGGGCAGATGGGATGGAATACCCTGTTGGCCAGTTTTGGGTCACCTGTCCTGTCCGCTCCTCCCTGCAGGTGTGACCCCTCTACGCTTCTCCGCTTCCAATCCTCTAATGGGGCAAACAGCGAAGTTGGCCGACCTTGGTTGCTATAGCAATAAGTATAAGCAAGAGCCTCTGGCCATACCATTCCTTGGTATGATCAGGTCTTATCACTCTGAGAGTGAACAGTTTCTGAACAATATGCTGTTAATTTCAGAGTTTAGTCAGTTAGAAGAGGCCCAGCTAAAAAGTAAAATTACAAATCAGGAAATTGGTTCTGTTTTACCTCAAACCAGGACGTGATCCTTCATGTCATTTTCATAAGAACTGGAATGGCATGGTCTGGTTTATCTTCTGTTTATTAATCCATTAATCCAGCACATGTCACTTTATACTCTCTCTATAATTATTTTTATACTTCTGCAGAGGAACTGATTGAGAACAAAAGACCATTGTTCTGAGCACTGTGTTGAGCCAATGCAGAAGGTGGCCTTCCGGTGGAAATGGGTGAGATGTTACTCGTGAAAGAGGACGAGAATGAACACATAGGAACTGAATGAGCAGTGTGAGGGCAACAAATGTTGGCATCATCTTATTGCTATTATTCTTACTGGCTATACGTAGGAAAAAAAGTCCAGACATCTGCTGAGCAGGACCAGGCAGGGTCATGCTGGAGCCTGCTGTGGCTCATCCACGGTGATTGCCCACTTGCAATTGAGTTTGGGCCACTGATGGGTTTCTGGTCCCAGCACAGAATTAGGATGTGGCAGGACATGCATCAATGTCATAGACCTATCTGTTAAGGCAATGCAGGGCTTGTTTATCAGAGTTTACCTGGAGGAATTAGGCTGAACAGAGAAAATGGGAAAGGAAAAGGGGAGTGAAGAAGAAGAAGGAGTTGAAAGCAAGAGGGACAGGTTTGAAGTAAAGCTGAGCTGGAACGTAGGAGATAAAGGAAATAAGATAATTTTTTTTGTTTCAACTGGCTAGGATAACCAGTCCATCTTCAGCAAAACATTTGAGGATTCCAAGCTGATATTTTCTGTTTTGTCACTTGTCCCTAAAAGCTGTAATCTTCTCTGCATTTTTATTTTTGGTTTGGTTTGTTGTTGTTGTTGCTTTTTCTTCCTAACCTGCATGCCTTCAGCTGTTCCCATAGTTTCTGTTGCTGGCTGGAGTCCCACTTGCATCTTTCAGGAAACTTGTCACTTGGCCAGAAATTTATTGCGAAAACAACCCAGCCTGAGCTGGCAGAGGAGAATGCAAGTCCTCATAATATTTTCAGTCGTCTTTGGCCTTCAGCAGAGATATTCATGAGGCATAAAATTTTGGTTTGGATGTAGATTCAATCTTCCTCAGCATATAAAAGTGTTTGGGTCTGAAATCCTTATGGCCATTCTCAAATCTGTCTCTCAAAGGGTTGATGATGATTTTGCTTTTACTGAAGCTCTGTTAGTGTGTGATGGCATGACTCTGTCATTGAAGCTCAGCAGTTCTGCTCATTAGCCTTCTGTTAAATCTAGAAGAAACAAAGGTACATGTTTATTTACCTTCTTTCTCCCCATTCTCATCTGTGAGAATATCTTAATAACTCCAGGAAGAACTGAGCACGCCGTGGTAACAGCTGCTCCAGAGGGAGATGTAGTTTCTCTGCTTAAGAGAAAGAGATGCAGACAAATGCTGCTGCATGGGGTTTTTTTCTTTTCTTTTTTAAGCAATTACTTTTGCCTGGGACTCTATATGAAAGCAGTGCACCTTGGCAGCAAAGCTACATAATGAGAAAGAAGATGTCAGCAAAATACTGCCTTTCTTTCCCCTTTTCCTAACCACGCTTAACAAAATAATTTTAAAATGAGGGGACAGACTTTGTGACTAAGTAACATTTGCCCAGGGAGTAGGTCCAGTGGCATTAGCAGGACTACTTCACATTCAGATAGCTGCTCTGAATAAGGGTTACAGGATCTGACCAGAAATTGAAATCAAATTCAATGTGAAACTTTGTCCACTGTCCAACGGTGTTGCTACTCAGTACAGAATGGTGTCTGTCTTGCTCCAGCATTTGACTAGCCGTGAGTTCTAACGCATTTGTGTTTGTCATCTCTGAAAATTAGGGTATGTGGGTTACAGTTTTAAGAAAGAAAAAGGACAAGAAAACTGAATTGGACAATAAAACTGAATTGCACGATTGGCATGGGGAAGGTTTTGGGTAAAAGGGAGGAACTGTTAGATGGTCATTATGGCTGTGCTGAACGGAGAAGCGCCAGGCTTAAAACAGGTGTGTGTCCATATGGAAGCAGAGTAGTAAAGTACAAAAACAACTGGATGACTTGGTGGCTCCCTCAGTGAATAATGTTCAAAGGAACCATATAATTGGGGATTCTCATTTTTTCCCTCATCCATATTATAAATATGAATTTTTTTCCAAGATATCCTGCTCTTGAGTTAAAATCAGGGGTTTGTATGTGAAGTTCAGAGCCTGCCACCTTGGTGCATGGGTGTTGCTTCCCTCTGTCTGGAGCAGAGCCACAAGACCCTCACTGGGGACTGTAAAACAAAGGGCAATTTTTTTCACTGTTAAATCTCAGCATAAACTTGAAAGAATAGGTTGCGCATACTGGTTAATGCAGCACAGCCTGAGTTCACCCCAGTTTGTGTTATTAACATATCCTCCCAGAGGTGTGAGCTTTCCTTTAAACCAATACAGATTCCAAGTCATTAACACCATAGACCTCTTCACTGAGCAAAAAGCCTCTAAGAATATATTAATTTTGTGTTATCTACTAAGTATGGAATATTTCTCTAATTTGTCCAGAATTTTGTCCAGAATTATTATAAACACTTTTTATTTGATTTATGAAAAGTCTATTTTTTTTGCTGTTGAAAAGGCCAAAGGGGAAGAATTTGGTTTTACTTCAGTTTGATTTTTAAAATTATCATTAGAAAGGCTAGGAAAATTTTATGATAGAAAAAAAAAAAGTAAAGGAAAACAAGACCTTGGTAAACTCTTACAAAAAAATACCAAGTCACAGTTTTCCCTTGTTCTTGCTCTCTTAGACATTTCTCTATTTTTTCAAGAGTCTTTTAAAAATGGATTGGTGGAGATCATAATTGGTATTCTGGATTGATCTCTGGATTCAGTTATTCATGTGGAAATTTTCTCATATACATATGTGTGTGTATGTATACACATATATATATTAAAAACCCCCAACTTCTAACTGCTTGTTTCACATAATGTTCAATATACTAGGTGAGCCATTTGCAGGATTTGATATTATTGCAGTGGTTAATGCAAACAGATACTTTAATTTTTTTGAGTGCAGTAGAAAAGAATTGGCTTTGATTGCTTTATGTAACTCTACAATCGATATTTCCCAGTTTTCGCTATCCCTTGATATGTGAATCTTTCCTTTTAAGAGAAAACAGCATAGATGCGAATTAATCTACATTTTCATCGGTAAGATCTATAGATGTAAGATTTAACAAATTCTGCTTAACTCAGTTTGATTTTGGAGAAAAAACGGAACATGAAGACTGCCGAGAGAATGTTGTTTCAATACAATATGGTTTCGGTGTTTCAACAGGCAGATACAAGTAAATTCACTTGCTGTGGTGGTTGAAAAGACCTTTAACTGACCTGTTTCAGTAACTTGGGTGCCCCAAAAGCCTTATCTGTGTTAGGGGTGTGTAATGAATGGTTTGTAAAGCACAGGAATTTAACACGGGATCCAGTTTAGCTTGTTGTATTTCCATCATGAGATTTTTGTTTGTTGCAGTAACAAGAACCTGGCAAACGATGCATACAAATCTTGACAAATATTCCAAGTGTAATGCTGTTAAAAATGCATGGCTGTGTTTTAACTCATGCTGTATAAACATAAAAACCAATGCCAAGACTTTCTGCCTGTATAAAGGTAACCTGACCCCACAGAAATTACTTGGGATTTTATATATATAGTAATTTAGTCCTAAATGCTGTTGGAATACGCTACTTCTCCCCCTCCTCCAGCTTCTGAGTGTCTATACAAATGATTTTTGAAAAAAATTATTTATTTAAAACATGAGCAAGCCTAAAACCTTTAAAAATAGCTCATATTGCTAGGAATGTCAACGGCCTCTAATACAGAAAATGAGAGAACTGTCAGTACAAGGGAGATTTAAGAGGACAGACATTTTCTTGTAAGCTGGTAGAGGGACATCGAATACGTGTTCAGCCCTTCTTGTCACTAGAAGAGCCAGATACGCATTGCAGGTGAATTTGATCTCAAGCCATATCGCCTTCTAAGGATCATTGGAAACAACCTCCATGTGTCTCGCTGCTATTCGCTTTGTAGTCCTCAGCCTCTTTGCTCAGGAACTGGACAGTCTGTGCCAGCCTTGCTTCTGCTGAAACAGATTTCGTACAGAGAACTAACAATGAACAGTTTACCTAAGTGCACTGATAGAGCAGGTACTGGAGATCTACTGAAGAATTAACATCCAAAAGAAGCTTACTATCTGTGCCTTGCAGGATGCAGGAAAACTGAGTTCCTGTCCATGCGTTTCAGTTTTATATATGCTAGAGTTTCTGAAGTCTTACTTGGCTGTTCAGATACGTACATGCAGTAGCTGTTGAATAGACCACAAAAGACCAGCCCAGAGGGACAGGTAGAGGGAAACATTAAGATGGTCAATGGAAGATGAGACCCCTTATTCTTTCCTTTCAGAAGACCTGAGCCAGCCTTGCTTTCTGCAGCCTGTGCCTGGCGGTATGAACAAGTACCAGTACTTGGTTTGATACAAAACACTGTCTGCCTGCTCAGTTCTTTTACTCAATACTCAATCAAATTATGGTACAAACAGCGATGTAAATATCACAGATGTTTGTAGATGCTTTCAGAAAGCATCATCACAGAAAGGATTATAGTCCTCTGCAGGAAATTAAAAAAGAAAAAAAAAATAGCCTTTTTTGAGGATTTTGTTATCAAAATTAAAACCTTCTAAAGGCAGCTTGAGAAAAATGGGAAGAAATCACTTGAAAGAAAGTGACTGGTCTCTAGTTCTTTTACTGGTGAATTCAGGCACTTTGGGGGTTGTTTGCTTTGCTCGGTTTGGGATTTTTTTTCACACATGTTCTCCTTCACAACCATAGTACAGAGTTCGAAGACAACTTTAATATATTTATTTTTTTCAGTTCTAAATAGATAAAAATACATAGAAAATTATACTTTTATTTGTGCAGTAGGCTTTTGACTAACTTTTTTGACTAAATTAATGTGTTACTAGGTACACAAGAATTAGTAGCACTTCTTCTTAAATGGACTTTTTAGCTTAGAAAATTTAAAGTGGAATTCTACTGATCTATGTAGCCATTAGTTTATGGGGCCATGTTAACTCCTTAATTAATGTCATTGACTTAGTCCATGGTTTTACCACAGGAAGGAAATTAATTAGTTTTGAGGTGGTGGAGAATTGATAATGCTTTGAAAAAATTATAATACCGTGATTACAGAAGTGAAGATATTACAACAAATCTACATGCTTAGAAGAAAGAAACTTAATCAACACCTGTTGGCCAAACTCAATCTCAATGCAAGGCACCTTCCAAGGTACAAGAGTGTAAACTTCCTGGAAAGAGCTTAGGGATAGATTGATTGGCATTGCTAGTGAAATACTGCATTACTTCAGCATTACAGGTATATGACATACAATATATGTTTCAGTAATTCCAAACACTTCAGACATTGCTGAAGTACCTTAGATTTAAGAGCTTTGCTGAATACCTCTGTGATTTCTTATGTGTTAAAAATTAACATGGAAAAGAGTTTTCAAGAATCAGGGCATAATTTTCCTTAATACTACAATTGATTTCTCAGGGACTAGTTAAGGAGAAAAATTTACTCATCTTGAGTAAAAGGTGGCAGAACTCTGCCTATTAAATAGAATTTTTGAAAAGACACTGTTTTTTTAATAGTCTGTTCCCTTGACAATCTAAGATTGTTCCTTATAATGTTGAATGCTCTATTTTTTAGCACTGTATTTAATTTAGTTGTAAATGACTCAAACTGCTGTGCTTCTACTACTTCCCCAGTCTATATCATAAATCTGAATGTGTATGTGTTTGCTTGGTATTGCTCGATAAAACAAATAACAACAGATCTGAAAAAGACATCAGAAAACTACTCATTCTTAATTCCTGTGAATGATTGCTTATTTCACTGTTATGTTTAAGTACATAATGATTTTTGCCAAAAGAATCTGACATAGGTTGAATTTGATTAATGAATACCATTATTTGCTCATGGCTGGAAGGATTTATCTTTATCTAAATATTTTTTCCAGAATGGGTACTTTTAAAATTAGATTAAGCACTTCTGTATAATATCTATTTCAACTCCTAGACAAATCACCCTTTTATTCAATTAACTTTACTATTCCAAGCCTTACCAAGTAATTTCCCAATAATATAGCATAGACCTGTTTCACTGGCTGCAGCAATCAACTTCTGCAAGAAAATCAGCAGAAGAGAAAAGAAGGAAAACATAAATGTGTTGACAATAATATGAACCCTAGAATGAGTGTGCACATTTTTGTAAGATGAATCCTTAGACGTTCTTGAATTTTACTTTTCTAATGAGTACCACTGGGTATTGGTCAAACTTGTCATGTCTTAATTGTTGGTATCATGAGAATGGAGTTACTCTTCCTATTTTTATTTTCCTTTTTTCATGAATTTACAGTTCAGCAGTCTAAGCTTAGAAGGAAAACAAATATGAATTAATTTCACCAAGTGATTCTAAAACTCATTTTAATTAGTTCCTTACACTCTACAGTTAACCTTGATTGCATTTCGTATTTTAGACTTTCTTGCTTTGTATAATGAGGAATACTCCCTACTAATAATGTTAGTAAAGCAGAAGAATAAATTGATACATTTTTCTACATTTAGCAGTGCAGTTTATTTTTCCAAGCGCCTTTGATCAAAAAGTCTTGATATGTCAATTTTGCTAAATTTTGCCATCTACCTGTATGTGTAACTGATTACATTTCTTGATTTAAGGATTAAGAAGTCAATGAAAAAGTTATCTGAGCTGGAAGACAAAGTCAATCTTAGCAAAATGTTAATCCGTGGATTTCATTACATCTGAATCTGCTTACTGTATCTGACTATTAATATTTAATTCTTTATGTATAACAGATTATGAAATTTAAACAAAAACTATCTTGGTTTATATAAATACATAGATCTTAGAGCTCCTGTAGATAGAAGATAACTTCACAGAGACAAACTAATTCCCAAGTAGGGAAATCTTTTTCCCCACTTATCTCTTACCTGAATCCTTAATCTAGGATGTTTTAATATCTTACAGAGCTTTGCATTTGCAAATTCCACCCTTGGAGAGCACATTAAAATCCCTAGTCCTGGTCTTAGTTTTGAGAGGAACTGTATTAAGCCCATAGTAATAGGTCAGATTGTCTGTTGTTTCTGAAGATTTTTGCTCTTTATTATGAGTCTTAAGGTAAAAAATCCTGATCCCTGGTCTAAGAACTAGTCTCCTTCATAACAGGTAGACTCTGCAAGAGGTCCTTGGCCAACGCTGTGTGGTTCAAGATAGTTGTGCAGAGTGAGGTATGGCAGGAGAATTGTTTCCAGACTCCTTCAATGATCAGATCTCCCCTCTAGTGTCACACAAAAACACCGGACACAACTGGTGCAGGCAGTGGTGGTGGGTTCACACGTCAAAAGTCTTTGCAGCTGAAATGCAGCAAGGTTCTCATGGGTGATCAGTGAATGAGCCCTATGGGGAAAACATCTGCTCCTCAAACCAAATGGGATTACCGTAGAGCTCGACGTGTATTACATAAAATGGAACTTGGGCAAAGTTTATGGTTTATTACTTTGTTTGTAGTATGCATCTTTTCTTTCAGTATTATTTAACACGTCCACCTCCATTCTCTTCTTTTCATTCTCGGGAGAATCCAATTTGCTTATCAAGTTCTCTTTCTCTCTCTTTTTCTCTTTTCTCCCCTCTCTTTCCCTTTCATCCAGATGGAATGCCATTTGCTTGGTGGGTTGGCCGTGCCAATGAAAAGCATCTTTACTGGGGAGGATCTCTTCCGGGCATTCAACAGTGTGCATGTGGACTGGAAGAAAGTTGTCTGGATATGAGATATTTTTGCAACTGTGACGCAGATAGAGAAGAATGGTAATAATTTTAACATGTGTATAGTAGTGTCTGTGTGAGAGCTGGGGATAGGAAGTAGGGCAAGAAAGCTTAAATCTTTTCCTGATTCACAGCTGAGGAAGCTTGAATGGCTTGAGTGTGATCAAATGAGAATGAAGGTCAAGCTAGAATTCGAACTTCTGTTTTCATCTTAAATTTCTTATTCGAACCAAAGAAAAGATATCCAGCTGAAGCAGGTTTCTGGGATGGGTTGTCTTCAAAAAATCTTTGTTGTTGAATGCCAAATCCAGTCGTTTGATTTGTTTAAAAATTTCCATTTATTTAATTGGAGCATTGCATAAATAAAGGCTCTAAGGGGTTGGTGCATGGGTATACACCAGAGCAGAAAATTCAGGCAGAGACAGCAAAATTTAGGTAAAGACAGCTAAAGAACAAGAAGTCTGTCTACCAAAAAGACTCGTATTTTTCTTATGAAACAGTGTATCTGTATGTGACTTAACTTTCTTTTACATTGAGTTCCAAGCTTTTTAAAGTAAATGGAAAGACTTCCTTTGGCTTCTGTAGGTTTTGGTTCAGTCTCCATAGGAAGTTTTAAACTTAGAGAGTGAACATTCAAAGCCTTCCTTGGGTTCAGACCTTTGCTGTGCCTTTATGCGGCATGAATTTGCAAGGGCCACCTCACAACCTTCTCCCATTCTCTGCACCTTCAGAGACTCTCTCTCCAGCAGCTGAGAGCTAGTTGGTGAACTTTCTAGTTAATTTCCTACTTGTGTTGGAAGGGACAGAAATGCCAGATGAGTGCTGTCGAATGTACAATTTGAAACACTGTGAAAATACACGTGAAAACTGCTTCACCCGCTCTCCCTTCTGGACCACTCACCGATAAGAGCTGCTGCCCTCTCTCTAAAAAAAGATATCTTTACCTCGAGTAGTTCAGAAATTACGAATAAGGGAAGTAGACAAGAAATGTCTTGCTGTAATTGGCCACTGTGTTTGAAATAGTGTCCAAATTGTCCCTGTAAAACCTTCACTTAAAAGAGAATGAGCAGAAAGGAACTTTAAGGGGTCTTGAAACAACAACAAAAAAAATAGTCAGAAATTACTTGTCACTGTAAGTGTTGGGCTTTCATGGTTCTCAGTTTCCAGTGTGATTATTTCCTTGGACCCTTTATATCCCTGGGGTCACTATTCACTCTCAAAAATCATGGCTGGAAGGGGATTTCTTTGAGAATATCTTCATGTAAATGTTGGTTTATGAATGTGATTTGTATAGATTTGTCTAGAAAGGCCTGGCTGTGCATGTTAATCTCTCGTTTCTTTAAGGTTTGGTTATCAGAAGCACTTTGGTGAGGTTTGTACATGATCATCAAAAGCATCTGTTTTGATTGGTGCTTGGCTCTGTTCATAATCCGCATTTCACTTTTCGGTGAGCTGCTAGTCAAGCAGAGCAGGGTGTGTTACGCTAGCAGACCATTGGAGTTGAGTCTGAGATTGCAGGACAGTGCACCGCTAGGCTGTACCAAGCAATGCCAGGTGAAAGCTAAATGCAGTTTTGTGGTGTTTCAGCTGAGTCTCCTAAGGAAATGAGACCTTAGTGAGTGGGTGTTTATCTCCATTTTCCCCCCACGCCCAATGATTTTGAACAAGCAGACACATTTCAAACATCTTTAACAGAGAAAGAGAAATCTCAAAAGTATTAGAAATTACACATTCTATGAAAATTTATGCCAGGCTGAGGGGAAAAAGCCAATTAAAACCCACAAGAAGGAAGTTAAGGAAACTTACACTTTTATTAGATTTTGGAAAACCCTCATGGGAGAGAGATGTTGGAAATCATGCTTCATTAGCTTGGCAGCTCACAGAGCTACATGTTTCTCCTAATTTCATTATAATAACAGGATATGCATAGAAGTTTCCTCAACTAACTGTTTGTCGGTTTGGGGGTTCAGGTGTTTTGTTCTGGTTTTTAAACCATTTGAAATTTGGATTTTGGTGGTATTTTAAATTGCAGGTTGCCTTTTTTAAAGCTAAAAAACCCCCTGACCTTTACAAAGAGTTTCTAAACATAAGAAATTTCATGCCTCTTGAAGATTACTTTTGTGTTTCTCTGTTAGAACACTGTGACCCCCTGATACATAATGAGCATTTGAATCTGAAACTTGCGGAGATCTGAACTGTGACTTTCACCTGCTATACATTATACTGGAAGGAGCAAGACAGCAGTCAATGCATTTATTTGCCTTAGCATGAAATAAAATGGGTGCTGCAGAGTGGAAAACCAGAAAATCATTTTCACTCCTTTTAGATAAATCAGGCTGCTCACTGCAGCTCTGAGGTAGGAACTCACCAGAATAGCTGGAGCGTCGTTCTGAAGAGGAGACAGGCTTAGGCTTTTGCTTTGATTTGGTTTCCCTAGGCTAAGTCTTGGGTGCAGAAGAGGCTACTACCTTCTTAGAGCAGAAAAAAAAAAAAAGAAAAAAAAAAAGAAGGGAAAACAAGAGAAAACAGACCTGAAAAAAGTCCTGAGCCAGGTGTTTGGCAGAACACAATATGCGCTTCTAGGCATGCTGACTTTTAAAAGATATCTGAGCAGACACCTGAGCTAGCTATTGTCTCTGGGTTCTTACTTGACATGACACCAAGTTAGCCGCTCTGGAGTTACGCTGGCCAGATGAACAGCAATGTAATTGGTTGCATGCTATATAGGGAAGGCTTTTGTATTTTTCACCTTTCTTTTTATTAAAGCACTTTAGCGAAAAGTATATTTTTCCATCCAGCTCCTCAGCATACTTTCAAACTCTGCAGTATGATGACAGCTAATTCTGTCACTGCAGAATTGGGGAGCATTTTCATGGTATTTGCTGGAGAATGGGAGAAGACATCTGCTAGGGAACAGAGGCACGGGTTGTCACCCTGACTCAAGCAAGGCATCTGGAAAGGTGTTAAACGTGTCTTGACTGTAGTTTATGCATGCCTCCAAAAACAGAGAGATTCCTGACTGTTGAATGTTCTTGCTAGTGAGTGGGAACATTCACAGAAGTCCAGTGGCTGCAAGCTGAAGCTAAATGTAGTCCAGAAAATGTTTTCTTTCTCTCTCTTCCCCTTCCCCAACACTGAGAGTAGTTAACTATTGGGACAAGTTATGTGTAGATGAGACGGATTTGCCATAGCTTCAACCACTTACCTTCAAAGCAATTGTCCTTCAAAAGATATGCCCTATTTCAAACAGAAGGTGCGTTCTTGATGCAGGCATTATTGGGGAAAAGCGTTAAACTGATCTAAAGAATAAAGCATTTCTGAAATGCAGACAGGGTTGTGTTATCTTCAGTCCGTTCTAGAGATCCTTTGGATCCTTAAATACCTCTCCCGGGTTGTCTTTCATCTCAACCAAAATTCTCTTGCCTTGGCAATGAAAGTCTTGCTGCTCACCAATCCTTTCATTTAAATGGGAGTAACCTCTTTCATGCCATGGTGGAGCGTGACTGTCCTGAAGTCCATTTGCTACTTTGGTGTCTCTGTCTGGAATCCATTTTCCACTCCAAATGCAAACACTTGATTGAAGCCAGTCATCAAACCAAACCTATTTCTTACTGACTGCATTCACCTGGAAACCTTGTGAATTTGGAGGACTTTACAGGTTTTTATTTTGTACAGAAAGAGCGGCATCTCTGGAATTCACTTCATACAGGAAGTTCAGACAACTCAGCGTAGTGTGGTAGGCAGTGTTGTTTCTAACCAATAGATTGTCCATCTTTTATTTCTGTTCTCCAGTCTTATTATTCAAATTATAGGAGTATTCTCTTCTTTCATCTTCCAGAACAGCCATCTTCACTGTGGAGCTAAGCCTTTGAGTCTTCCCTTTTCCCAAGTAACATGCATTCACCTCTTTACTGTGCCTTTGGGGTACTGCAGGGAACAAGGAAACCACAAGATGTGAAAAGGGGAAGAAAAAAAGGGAGGGGGGGATATTATTACTATTGTCAGACCCACTTTAGCTCCCAGAGATATATTGAGTTTATCCAGCTTTGTTCAAGGAGAAGCGAAGCCCTCTTTGGACGAGCTGTATTTGTGCAAAGCTGTATCAGAGCCAGGATGCTAAAACTGGAAGGGCTGAGGAGAGCACGGCAGAGAAACCCAGCCACTGACGAGCCCAGATTTGACAGGTTTTGTGTGCTCAGCCACTATCCCACACTGAATATGTTCCCCCAGAAGCAGTGCAGGCAACTCCGCAGAGACTGTGAGCTCCTAAATAAACCCTGCCGGCGGTGACCTGGCCTGCATAGAGCTGTCTTGGATATCTGCCTTCATGACTGCATTTGTCAACAAACTAGAAAAGCTGCCTGCAGAGTGCTGGCTGTAGCAGGCCCCTGAGGTGTCAGGAATCAGTTCATTACTACCATTACCAAACTCTTTCTCTGTACCTCTTCTCTAATTCAATAAAATATAGCCACTGCATCTTGCCTTCGACTATTAGGTATGTCCCTTTCTCCTGCTGTTTTTTTTTTTCTTTATTGAAACTTTACATTATTGTACCCAGTAAAACATTTTTGGATGCAGCTGGTGAGCAAGATAGCAATTAAAATGTATTCCTTTGGATTATTAGTGATATGTCCTGCACAGGCTCAAAACTTTTTCTGATGGAAGCCTGTTTCACTGGCCCATTCCTCTAACAGTTCATTGACATCTGCTGATGATAGTGGTTTTTTCCCCAAATGTAGTGTATTCATGAAAATCTGTACTGAATATTTGAGCTCCTGATGCTCAGACCCCACCAGAGTTTTCATTAATGTACAAGAAGAAAATGTACCAATACGGGATCATATGAGAAGAAATTATATTTAATGGCACCACTGCTTTACCATCTGTTAGAAAAAATATGGAAACAGCTACCTAGAGATTACCAATTTATTATGGCCTACACTGTTAGGGTACCATAGAGTGAGATTTTCTTGAGCATGCTTTTATTAGTAGCCAGGAAGAAGAAAAATAGTCTCATAGCATTACCATCAAAATAGTTATTTGTCATTTAGAGGTAAGACTACCTGTTCTACATATTAAAGTATCTAGTTGCTGCACTATCACCTTTAGCATTGCTGCACTTGCAGCGAAATTTTTTTCTTCATTTTTTCCTTCACCCCCTCCCCCCATACATAGAGCATTTGTTTGATGTGTAACATGCTTCATAGCTTACTGAGGAAGTCCTTTGAGTAGATAGAGACATTAATCTTCAGACATGGATAAATAGATGACATCCAACTATATTTAATACCCATAGCTAAAAATATTTCAGTGATTTAATTTAAAGGGCATTATTGGATTTATTTTGTTTTGGTTT
The DNA here is from genome assembly GCA_013398915.1 of Dromas ardeola. Taxonomy (NCBI): domain Eukaryota; kingdom Metazoa; phylum Chordata; class Aves; order Charadriiformes; family Dromadidae; genus Dromas; species Dromas ardeola. The sequence continues at coordinate 33,189 of VYZM01019992.1, forward strand.
TGCTTGTGGGAAGTACAAATTGATACTACCCTTTATGCAAAGAGCTCAGAGAAACATCTGTTCATTAAGGGTGATTTCCACTCTCTGAAAAACATTCATATTTTCATCTGCATTTGTGCCGAATTGAGTGCCAAATCCAGTAAGCAGGAGGTCTACTTCCCAAGTTTATTAATTTGTTTGTACCCTTTTCTGCATGTACAGGACTCCTTTCAGGAAAGGGATAAAACCTGCTTTGATTTTTGTGAAATCAGGACTTAACTTATATCCCTGGCCAAAGAGCATCACCCCCCAGGACCCTCCTGCAGGAAGGACCCACCGTAGTTCTCAATACTGAGAAATGGAGCGTAGTGTGGTACAAAAGGCGTGCTTGGTCAAAGTAGTCACGGAGTTCTATGTGAAACCTGCTAAGAGAAATGAAGTAGTGTTTTTGGCTAAGCTGAGAAGCAGCTGCCAAAAAACAAATATAATCTGGTTTTAAGTGTATGTGAACTGCTAAATTTAAATACATCTGAGTAAAAACTAGCTTTGGGAACAAATACAAAAATAATGAACCTAACAAGGTTTTATTTTTCTTTAAAAGCCAAAAATTATGGATGTGCACGCCATAGTGCAGATGCTTTCTATCAGAAAACAGAACTTTTTATTTGAAAATTGTAGTACGTTGAAAGTGTTCCCCAAACCCCCTTCAGGCAAAATTCCAAATGTTTTGTCCAAACCCTGGAATATTTGTGGTTTGTAGTGCCGCAGCAGTGACTCCAGGAAATTGTTGTACAGGTACGAGACGCTCTCTTCCTCCCCTCTGAGGCATAATACGCTGTATTTGAGAGGCTGCCATGGTAAATGCTACGTAAAGAGAAGAGAAATTGTGGTGCTTTGTAAGAAACAGAATCTGAAATAAGTTCAACTTAAAGTATACCAGAAATTTAAGACACTGAAGCTTTAGCTCCCGTGAGGGCCTTCAAATCTCTTTTCTGCTTTTCTTAGCTGAAACATCTTAGATGTTGACTTTTCACCCAAAATCTTGATTTCCCCCCATGAAATAATAATAATAAATGGCAACAATAGGTATGTTGTTCCTGCCATTAACACATTCTCTGAAGGGTAGAATGTTTTTCTAATAGGTTTTATTTCAACGTCTGCATGTATGAGAATACACATCCTTCCACAAGTCTTTTTTTCCATATGTGAGAGAATAAAACACATAAAATGTGCTGTTTGAGCTTCAAGAGAAACTTGATTGAGTTTTCAAGGCATTAACATAAAAGTGAAGATTTTTATTAGTTCTAGAATATTTTTCTTTCTCACAGTTGAGCTATGCTACTAAAGTTCTCTGTGACACTGGCATATAACTAGTAAAAACTGAGTCATAAAATTCGATATAAAAGAACTTCATGCAATATAACAGAATATCTAATAAGCAATGCAGTTTTCAGAGATGTGGAATAGATATCTTTAAAATGTCACCATTTCATTTTTTTTGTAGATATCTTCAGTGGTAGCTGTAGGAAGATACTGATTTTTATTTTAATGCTGATCATAGCTAGTCAAAAGACTGCACTATTTTTTGGATGAAAATAAATTTGCAGGAAACCTCCCTAAATATTTTGTGATTATTTTTTTTTTATTACTTTTAAAAAAGTAAATGCCAGCTTAGTTATTCATGTGTATATTGAATATTTTATATTCTCTTTCTGTGCGTCTTTCTGCCTTTCTTTCATTCACTCTGCCTACTTCTCTTCCTCCCACCCACCGAAATGCTTTTTTTAATTATCTTCCTAAGAAATACTCAAATAGTTCAGCTTTTGTTGCAACTGTTTCATAATCTGTTGAGAGAATTTACACTAACTTTCAAAGATTGATGCAATAAGCTATATGAGTATGCTGCTGAGAGACCGCCGTGAAGAGATTCAGAGACCATGTACTTTTGATTCATACATGGTGTTTTTCCTTCTGAGTCTGTATTGAAGGCATCCCTCTGCTTTGTGCCTGGGAATTTCATCTTGCTGCACTTTTTCTGTAATTATCTGCATGTCAAAGACCCACTGAAGCAAGAAAAAAATGTTAGGGTCGGAAAGGGTACCTCTCCTTTTCCCCTTGGAATTATGAGACAATTAACTGTGCTGCATGCAATTAAAAACAATGATAAATGAATTACATGTATGCAGCCTTTATCAAAAAGATCAAAATACCCCTTCTATTTTTTCTAACAATCAGAGTAGAGCACTTAGCTAAGCAAACATCCGAGGCTGTGTGTCAGAGCACAGCTACAGTGTTCATCCTGATTATTATTTCTTTGCATAAGTCCTGTGGCTGAACTATAGCTGGAACTATAATGAGAGTTGTGTTTGTGGAAGGTGGTATTATGAGCAGCATGTAGGTAGTCTGGGATCCTGCCTGCGATGTCAGACTCTTCGGCAGTGGTATCGCTCAAAAAGCGATACCTGTTTCCTGAGGCTTTGTGTCATACATGCTTGAAAGAGCAGTGGGGGTAAATTTGGGATTATTGGCATTTTTGACCCAGTCATTGTTGCCATCCCCACATGCAGCATGTAGTCTTTCACCTCTGAGCAGACAGCTGCATTGAGTCCAGACCCTGCATCAAATTGCTGGGCCATGCAGAGGTAGGGATCCTTTTCTCCAAAACTATTGAGATTCGGGTCCATGAAGGATGCTCTGCCAGGCTTATGCCCCCAGATGAACAGCAGACCTCAACCCTGGGAAAAAGAGCTAGGGGAAGAAAAACCTCATCACTGTGGCGATAAGATACAGTACCACTCACCTCGCTATAATCAATCGATGGAGAAATACCTCGAGGGGGCAGTTTGGCTGTGGTAAGGTCAGGGTTGGATGCCTGAGGGACTCAGTTCTGTTCATGAAGTACAGTGGGATGAACGCACATCTGTATACCCTGCCAGAGTCAAAGCACTGAATCAGCTTAGGGACCAGAGGGCTGCCATGAAACACGGTGCTGCATTTTGTGGACAACAATTTGCCCAGCCCACTCAGTAGAAACAAAGAAATGATCCTTTAGGAATCTTTCTTTTCTCTGCCTTTCTAGCAGCCATGTGTAACTTAGTCACAGCTGAAGAATAAGCCCAGATGATACAAACAGGAGACTGTAGTTTGACAGTGCAGCAAGTCAGTCTTCAGTATTTCAGTCGCTGAACCAAAATTTCGACAGGCGCGTAATGCAAAGGGCTGGTTCAGCGCAAACTCACTCTGCCAATTCAACCATCTTCGCAGTGTGCTGAGTCAGTCGTGTACCAGCCATCTTGAAGCTGGATCAGGTATTGTCTGGCTGCCCTGTGCTAATAGCATGCTGGATCAGGTATCGTGTCTCCTCTTCCTGCCTAAAGCCAGCATAAATGCTGTTATCTGTCTCCAGCTAACTTAACAGAAATGCAAACTTGGGCTTATTCCTGATCCACATCAAATTCATCCTGCTGAGGAAACCCAGTAGGGCCCAGTTTACATTAATGCCCATGGCAGCGCTCTGCCTTGGCTTCCCAGCCGTTCTGCGCAGCTGGAACACAGTGACAGTCCATACCAGACGGTATCGTGAATCCAAATACAGCATTTTCAGCGGTCAGTATTATGTGTGAGCATAGAGCCCACATGTGCACGTATGTATCTTAAAGAGTGTGGTGTACCGGTCACAAGTCTTTTAGGTAATTCTGCAAAAGACCTTTCATCTTTAAGTAAGCGTCTTTCAAATGTTGCCTTGCATAAGGATCACTGGGGATTTTGTCTGTGGTTAATCTGTCTCTTTCTGTTTGTTTATTATAATCCAGGACAAATGATACCGGCCTCCTTGCTTTCAAAGACCATTTGCCTGTAACTCAGATAGTGATCACTGACACAAACAGATCAAATTCTGAGGCTGCTTGGAAAATCGGCCCTTTGCGTTGCTATGGAGACAGTGAGTACTAGCTCTTCTCAATTTCCATAGGTACAGAATGTTCCCTCTTTCTTTTTGTTTTGGTTTTTATTTTAAAACGTATTTGTCTGATGAAAGGTGGCTTTCCATGTGCAGCTCGCAGCTGCTGTCCTGTGCCAATTAACTATAGAGAAGGGGGTTGTGTTTGCAGGGCAGTTCTGGAACGCCGCTTCCTTCAACACGGAGGCCTCCTACCTGCACTTTCCCACCTTCCATGCTGAGGTCAGCGCAGACATCTCCTTCTTCTTCAAAACTACCGCCGTCTCCGGGGTATTCTTGGAAAACCTTGGGATTAAAGACTTCATACGAGTTGAAATAAGCTGTAAGTTTCACCGCCAATAAAACTTGGTGTATTTGCCCAGTTTGACCAGTGCAGGGAAGTGGGAAGGACATATTTTCTTCTGTCTTGAGATGGTTGGAGGTACCTGAAGAGGATAAGACGGAGACATAAAGACTCGTTAACCGAGACTTATCTACCTCTCAGAGTTTGCGTGTATAGCCTTGGTCATTAGACTTAACCTTGTTATGGCTAGGTTTATTTTTCTTAAACAAACAGGAGACTGGATTTACTTTTTCAACACTGATATTAATTTTATTTATTTTTTTATGCTCTTTAGAGAAAAAGCTACTGGTTAGGTGTACCTGTAGACTGTCATCTTAGTTGAAAGACGTAAAATGTAATACAACCACTCTGATGGTTACTTTTATTTCTGTATCACCAACATACCCAGTCTGATGCAGCCCTAGCGTTTCAGAGGAACTCAGTGTGTATGGTACAGCTACGAGGTGGGAGTCTATGAAGGCCAGGATGGTACGGCAAGATAAGTCAGTCACAGTTGTAATGGGCCTTGAACACTTCAAAATCTAGTGAGTGACTGCGGTATAACTCCTACTCGGTGTATAAAGGAGAGTAGCAGGGAACTTAATTAGTAAGGTTTTGCCTCACTCCTTTTCTGATGACTTCAAATATTTATCAGTGACAAAAAGAGTACCATGGCTTGACATGAAATATGACTTCTGTATTCCGAATTCTGTCAAGCTTAGGAAAAACAAACTGAGTGTTATGCATTTTATAATACGCTTATAATAACCCCAACATAAAATTTAATAAAACAGGGCCCTAAGGCCCTTCGATTCATTAAACCAATGGTAAATGTCATGGTGCATTATCACAAGGTAATGAGGTATGATTTACTGTTAATTGCACATCAAAGTCTAATTTGGTTGTACTTCAGCGTACTGCATTTCATTCTCAGGGATATAGAAGTAAAAATAGCATTTTAATATCAAATATAAAAAATACTGTAAACTACGGAGAGGATTATTTAGTGAAAGCTTTCATATGTGTGTTAAATGACTTTATTTAAAAGTTTGGGGAAGGTCTTGTCTTTTAAACTTAGGCTTCTCATTAGTAATTTGGTGGTGTGTTTCTCGCTGCCAGATGGAATTCGCAGCCTAAAGGCCTTGTATCAAGGAAGTTCCCCAGACCAGCTGCTTCGAAGGGAAACAGCCTTTCAGCAGATGCAGGAGCTCTGAATAGATCTTTGTCTATCCCTATGGAGTGTTCCCTATCTTAACTACCTAAGAAGCAGCTTCCAAAACCAAACCTATCCAATTTCTTGAGCTTGAAATAACAGGGTTTTTACGAATTTTCAATCCACAACCTCCTGGTTGTGTGGTCTGTGGACCTGGTTCTTGGTCTTTCTGGTGTATTTAGCATTTTAGGGAGAGGAAAAAATAATCAGTAGTAAGAATGTTAAAAAGTTCTGGCCCCTTTCAGACTTCCAGCAGAGCAAGAAGGACTTTTTTATATGGCTGTTGTTTTTCAATTATCATCCTGTTTCTAGGAGCCTTACTGTCTCTGGACATGTGTTACATATGCCTCTTTAGTTTAGGATCAGCAATGAACCAGTTTTGCTCATCTGTTTTTCCTTGCTTCCTGCGTCAGGTCTATTCAGGCAAACAAATGCTTGTAGGATTCTCTCCTACCATATGCAGCCGAGTTCTGTAATTGTTAAATACATGTATTTTGAAAGATTTAGTCAGAAAGAACTCCTTCATCCTTTCTCCCATCTTAGCATTATTTGTCCAGAATCTTTTGCTACAGTTGTGTGACTTTTGTACAGCATTTGGCACTTGCACTTCAAAAGAGAATAAGCTACTATTTCTAGAGCACTGTAATTGTTATGGCAAAAAAAGATGGGTACCCACAGCCAAGCATAATCACAGCAGAGATCAAACAGTGAGGCTGCAGGCTTAGATTTATGTATAAGCTGCTGTGTAGGAGATGGGAGGTAAATGATGCTGTACTATTTGCTGACATAAAAGTTAATGGACCCTATATTTATGTAAGATTTCTTGATGTCAAACCCACGATTTAATTCAGACCTTCACTTCCTCTTCACATCTGTTTATCTGTTCCAGCCCCCAAAGAGATCACCTTCTCCATAGACGTCGGGAATGGCCCCACAGAAGCCACTGTGCAGTCTCCCACACCCTTGAATGACAACCAGTGGCACTACGTCCGAGCGGAGAGGAACCTGAAGCAAACCTCTCTCCAGGTGGACAGCCTCCCCAAGAAGGTTCTGGAGGCACCTGCTGAGGGGCACTTCCGCTTGCAGCTCAACAGCCAATTATTTGTAGGTAGGGACCACTTAAGGGTTTCTGTAGATATGTACAATATTTCTGCGTCCATACCTTGGTAACGTTACTGTTTCACCGTTGAGCTTGCATGTGGTGATCTAATTCTGCTTTCTCTTCTTCCACTCCTGCCCAGGCAACATAAAGTAAACCCAAACTACTGCCTTTACACTCAAGAGCACTAATCATAGTCTAACCGTACTATACTAGGTGGTATTTTTAGAGTCTAAGATTGCTTGAAACATATTTATTGCCAAAGAATTCATAGTATTTCTTCTTGTGCAGCACTGGCTGTGTAATTTGCTGTAGGAAATGCGGTATCTCTTTTTAGATGCAAAGTAAAAGGCACGAATTCTTCATATAAGTTTCTAGGGCAAAGCCTGATGACAGTATGGTCTGAAAATCTGTTCCTTCAAGCATGCCTGCTAAAACCCTTATTTGGCCATAGAGTGCATGTGTGAGAGAACTGTGAACACAATCAAAGAAAGCAAATACAGTTATTTTAACTGAAGGTGATCTTTCAAAGGGAGAGGGTGAGGGAAGAAGAAAAAAAAAAAAAGAAAAAAAAATCTCTGTTTGGATATAGTTTGTTTCCTTATTTCCCTTGCAAATGAAACCTAGATTGGGACCAGCTAGTATTTGATAATATAATCAGGGATTACAAAGGGACTTCTCCCTTTTCTATATTCAAACACTATCTTCCTGAGTAATCCGCTCAGTGATGGAGTGGGCTGTAACCTGTTTTTTATTCAGGGGCACTCAGGTAACTACTGATTCTTTCCTTAACATGGATTCTCTTACTTATCTGAAATGCTATAGCAAACCTCTGTCTGTCAGTTCATTTTAATGAAGTTTACCCGTGTATCCACACCCTTTGATTTAAGAAGATTTTGGCGTACTTCGAGCTTTTTATAGTGTATGTGTGTGGTAATTACTGGGCTCTGAATGTAATCTGTTAATAAACAGATATAGCTGCATCAATGGCAAGGAGTCCCTCCCTCATAGCTGTTGATTCATACCTAAAATGGTCTCTGATAGACTCAGCCGGGGAGAAGTTCACTAAAGAACTCACAGAAGGGAGGCTTAAGACTGTCACAATGCGAGGTTTCTGCTTTCTGGTGTGAAGCATGCTGCTAATCACTTGTTTCTCAAATGCTACAACGATCCTAGGAACATGTTCTGCAGGAGGCCCGGCCTGAAGGCGGTAGGGTTGGGCTGCTAGACATGTTAGAAACATCAGAGAAACCTAACCGAGGTACTGTTTCCAGTTAGAGAATTTAATGACTGGGTAGACTTTTGAAAATTTTTAGTTGTTTCCTTTTAAAGGAGTAAAAATCGAGGTTTTGTCACAAGTCTATCACAAATGTCATATATATCAGCTGCTTACCATCTCACATCAGAAAACCAGTATCTGCCTTTAAGCTTGTTTCTATGCCTCAGCAAAATAAACGGGTTACCTGAATGAACTTTAAAGTGACATAATTGATGAATTGCATCATGAAAATCCATGGTAGTTAAGGGCCTCAACAGAGAAATGTGCCAACAGGAACCCTTGTCAGCAAAGACAAATGCAAAGCCCTGCACCTGGGGCAGAATAATGTCCGGCATCCGTACAAGCTGGGGACTGAGTGGACGGGTAGCAGCTGTGCAGAAAAGGTCCCGTTAGTCTTGGTGGAGAAATGAATCTGTACCCCATCTGAACATCGCTGTGCTTGGAGGAACAGGTTGGACTAGTTGATCTCCAGCATTGACTTCCAACCTAAATTTTTCTCTGACTTAATATTTACAATAAAGTCTAGGACAGAGTTACTTTATCTCAGCCAAGAGGTGAAAAGTTCTCACTGTGCAGTAAATATATTGCATTCAGTTGTACATCCACATTTTTACTGAGCCCTGAACAAAAGGGACAGAAAATCTTATGTTTTTAGGAGTGCTTTTTCTGCCCTTAGCTCTACCATATCAAAAGCCAAAACTGTCCATGACTTTCTGAGTTTTCCTAAGAGTAGTCAGAAGAGATGGAAACCTGGGCAGCCTCCTGATACTGACACTGTTTGTCCCCAGGTGCTCCAAGGAAAGGTGGCAGAAGTCCAAAAATACACAGATGTGACATAATTTGTCTCTACTGAAGATCTCATTCTAATCTCTAATAGGAAGCAACTGATTTAATGCCTCAACCATGCGGAGTGAATTTTATCCCATCTGAAAAATAAATGCATAAACAACATTGTAAAAAGGGAAAGAAGCAGCAGTACATATTATTCCCTACTCTCCCTATAATCCACAACATATTTTTTTTCTGCAGCATTCTGCATACTGACAGTGATTAAGGGGTTTCCACAATTAGTATGCACATTGTTAATTAATAATCTATATAACTGACGCAATTTGCTATTTTAAAAATGTTCCAAGTATTTTTTGATTGAATCTCCCTATTTCATTCCATTTAAACATGGAATTTTGTTTCTACACTGGAGGTAGCTAGTCATTAAGATATAACCATTTTTTTTTTCTTGATTCTTCTCCAGAATCAATTCAAATACTTTGTAAATCTCATAAATAAGGCTCAATGTCAAAATTTAATTTAGTTTATTTATATTCTGGAAGGATTTATTGATCTTTTGGGATGAAGGAACTATATTATTATCATGTAGCATTACGATGATGATCGAATAGAGATCCACTGTAGCTTTCAAACTGCGATTATTTTCCTGTTGCTTGAGAGATGTCAGCCTCTGTACATTATATGTGAGGTGGTTCTATAACTCCCTAAAAGAACAGGTTTTTTCCTTTTAGGGACTTACATACAGTAGATCATGCATATAATATAAATCTGGACATTTGTAAAATTTGACTACAGGGGCAGTTGGCATATAACATATTTTTGAAAGAATTCTGCTAATTTGGACCAGTTCATTCCTGTTTCTATCTGGTTTGTGAATGAGTTATTTACTTAAATTTTGGACAGATTTTTCCTTTTTAACACAAGAACCAGATATATTTGGGACTGTAACTAGTAGAAGAATTTAGCTCTTGGGGGGTTTGTATTGGTTTGTTGTTTTTTTCTTAAAAAGTTGGCCTGTCAAACAGACTTTTTACTTTCTATGGTTTCTAGTAAAGAAAGTTGAACAGAAGCATTCTCCAGCAATGTTAACAAAATAGTCAGTTGTAGGCAGTCATGGATCTGTGCTTCATTTACTTCTGATCCGGCGATACTGACACGTTGTGAGGAAGTTAATTAGCCTTTAAATACTTCCTAAGGATGGGAGTTAAGAAGGCCTGACTTTCCCTGGGAGTTTATCTTCAGATTGACTGACTTAGGTATTTTAGGAGATTTAGGCTTTTACTGAAGATTTTCCAATGACTAAGCACAGAGGAGGATTTCTCTTTTATGCGTGTAGGTTCTTTTATGTCCAGTAAGGGATGAATTCACATTTCAGTCTTCCTGAGTGGAGACCTTGATGTTGTTTCTCTCTTACTTACCCAACTACCAGTTTTCTTGAATTATGGGAGAACATAATATTCTCTCACTTAAATTTGGGCAAGGAATTTAAAAAGACTGGATTCAGAGATAAAAATACACCATGTGCGAGCAAATATTCTCTTCCATCAGAAACCAAACCAAAAAAATCCCAAATCGCAACTGTCTAGTCCTTTTAGATGGAGAAAACACTGACTGTAAACCAATGCGAAGCTGTGTCCTGAAGACTGTGAAAAATGTGAACTTGAGTTGTTTCAGAGGAATACTAACTGATATATAATGACAGTGAGTTCAGTGTTTGGATTTCATGGCTGCTTATTCCGGCAGAGAAGTCCAGACGCTCAGAGGCAATAGCAGAACCTGGGAGTCTCACCATGACTTACATTGTCCCTATGCTAATTTTGAGTTGTGCATGTTCTTGAGCTTAAGCCTGTTTGGGTCATTGCTATGGTAAAGCTGACTGCTTTGTACAATTTTCAGTTTGAGACTAACAAGTGTGACTTGGATATCATCTGAAAAATATCACAGCAAGTTCCCCTACTCCTGAGTAATAATAATTATGATTCTTATATACCCGTGCTCTTTCCTTAGCTTTGTTACCAGTTACATAAAGCCAGAAAGCTCCTAATACTTCTTCACACCGCTTCAGCCTCCCTAATCCAGTTCTTACCAACAAAAAGTCCTTTGCTTTGTAAAGCAAATCCTCAATTCATTGATAGAATGTTAATAATTTGGCCGACTGTGTCACCAAGATACACTATGAGTGCTCAGTTGTGAACTTCTTGCCCCTTCCTCTCAGACTCTCTTCCTTGCCCCAAGGCTTCTCAGTAAAATTCAGCTGCATAAATACCTTGCTGAAAGCAGCATGGCTCATTTGACTGTCATCTTCACTCAGCAAAGAACACCCTTAACCTTGGTGTTTATGGTCCTGAGGCTTATCCTAAAATCTGTTTTCCTGAATAAAACATTTAGGTCGCATCCATGAAATTGTCCAGTCCAGCAGGCTTATTAGAGTAGGAAGAATCTGCAAAGCCTAGTTTGGGGAAGAGTTTTGTTTGTTTGTTTTCAGTTTGTTTTCTCTGCTTCCCACGAATGTATTTGAAGATTAGGTCTAGTCAATTGAGGAAAACTGCCCAAATAATAAACCGATTTGCTTAAGCAATACTGTGTGGATATAGGACCATATCAATGGTCTCTGTTAAGCTCTATACTCTACAGACATTAGAAGAGAAGAGTGAGAAACTTACTTTATATGGCTTTCCAAAATGCTTTAGAGAGCAGTAAGAATATGGGTAGTGCAATAAACATGACATCTGTGGAATAGTTCGCAATAGTTTGTACTCATTCTTTAAATGTTACAGCTGAGATTTGTATACGTGCAGAGAGAAGAGGCAAGGAAACTGTCATTTGTCCTTGTAATATTTGTGGTTACCTCTCATGCAAAAGAAAACAGAGTAACCAGTAACCTTAAAGGGAGAAAACACATTTCTACTTATTTGGACATTACTGAAAATTCTGTGTTGTAGGTTTGGTTTTGGAGCAAAATCTCCAAAGGATTGTGTGTGACCAGTGCACTAAATGCAGAAGGCCTGATTCTTGTACTCAGAGGGCCTTTAAAATAAGTAAGCTAACATCTGCTCGCCTGAAAAGAGTAGCTGGCTAAAGAGAAATTTGAAAATACTTGTTTCTCTAAGAAAGGCACAAAATAAACCTGTCTCACACATACTATCCTATAGTTCAATTATCCTAATTCAAATTCTGTATTTCTGCTATGAGTGTACCAAAATGAAAAATATACTAGAATGGTATAGCAGAACAATAGGGTTTTGCTTAGATTGCTTTTCAGACCATTGCTTCATTCTCTTAGTTTGCAGAAGTCTTGCTTTAATTGAACAACTTACGAAAAAATTCCTTCTTGCAAGGACTTACTGAAAGATGTAATCTCTTATCTCATGTACTTTGATATAGAACCAACTTCTACAGAAGAGTAATTCGGAAAGATAACTTCTTTCATACTACTTTTGCAGGAGAATCACCAATATAGCTAGCTTTTCAGATCCTACGAATGCTGTTAACTCCTGAACCAGAATTAGATTTCTTAGCAGCAATTGCAGCATCTTCAAAAGCAAAACACTGGCAACTGTCAAACAAAGCCTACAATAAGAAAAATAGTGATATTTTCACAAAGTACTCTAACAATCATCATTATTATCATTCTCAGAAAAAGCGTCTTCATTATAACACTGTAGCACTTTCATTGGGTAGATAAGAAACTAGTTACCTTGTAGAGACTGAACTGCCCTCCTGGGTATATCCATGCAGCTCTGGTCCCAGAAAGAAATGCAATTACGTTTAACAATTGTAATAAATAAAACCACTGTGACCTGAACTCATGTTTCTTGCCGACAACAACCATTCACATGCAACATCAGGTTGGGCAGTCATGCATAAATTCTGACTCAAGTCATTTCCCTTCAGCCAGCAGGCCTGGTGCTGAACATGATTCATCCCTGCTATCTGGACTCATCAGCATGTGTAACTCACCTGCTGTTGGGATTAGGGTGTTATTTATACTCTGTACTATGGCAACAAATAGAAAAAAAAAAGCATTTTAGGTCTGGGTTTCTCATGTATTAGGTGATACGCAGACATACGATAAAGAAGCTAATCTTTTTCCCAAATGAATTTGCAGTTTAAATGCCAGACAGGGCAGTAGATAAGGCAGGAAAGAGAAGAATGGCAACAAGGAAGTGTCACATGCAGCTTTTTAGTCCTTTCATAAAGATAAATAGAGAACTTTAGTTTCCAGGGCTGTCCATCTGTCATCTTTTGCCACTGTATGCATTGATATATAATAGATAATATTTTTAAAAATTCATGGACTCATATTTGTACCTCTGGACTGGACATCAGGACTTTGATTACTGTGCGGATGCACCAATGAATGCATGCCCTTTTTTTCTCTCTTTTTCAGGGGGAACAGCTTCCAGACAAAAGGGCTTTTTGGGATGCATTCGATCTCTGCATTTAAATGGACAGAAACTTGACCTTGAGGAGAGAGCTAAAATGACACCTGGTGTTAAACCTGGATGTCCAGGACATTGCAGCAGTTATGGTAACCTGTGCCATAATGGAGGAAAATGTGTGGAGAAGTATAATGGTTACTCCTGTGATTGTACTAACTCAGCCTATGAAGGACCTTTCTGCAAGGAAGGTAAGCAGCGAGCTTTGATCCTACATCTTTAGTGGTCTCCGAATTACAGCACGGTTTCACCCATGTCAGCTTGGCGTCCCCCATATTACAAGAAGACTTTCTAATACCAGCTGTCCCTTCAGCATTACTAAGTGTTTATCTTAAGTGGGTTCCAACACCTCCTTTTGTTGACTTCAGTGATGAGCTCAGAAATTAAAATGGTGTTAGTTGTACCATTACAGTTACTAACTATATTCCACTATGATTTATGTATTTGATTGCATATAACTTGGCCCAGATATTAACAAATAGGACTGAAATTGTTCATAACAGTTGTCTGCCCATGACTGAATGTTTAGTTTCCTTGTTTTAAAATCTCATCCAGCTTTGTCCACCTTAACAAAAACTTGAGAGCTTTTCTTTACAGAGTTTTGGGGCAATGGTGTGACAAAAAGAGGTAGTCTTTTATGGTTTTTTTTGCCATTCCTGTGACAACCCATCCAAACGTTAAGAGATTTTTAAAATAAACGTGAAGCATTCAGGAGAAAACTGTTTTGCATGGTTCGGCCTCTGGTGAATGCGTCCTCATTGAACCTTTCTGGTGGCTCGTAGGAGATGTTGCCAACACCAGAAAAAGGAGCAGGGCAAATAAGGAACATGCAATTTAGATAACATGTTCTCTGGAAGAGGAAGGAACTAGCAAAACTCATGCTCAATAACAGCAAGGCGCAATGTGAGTGTTTTAATCTCCACGGCTGCCCCTCACCTCACAAACGCAACATGTTTACTAAGTGGGCCGCATCATCTGCTGGTGTAAATCGGCTTAGTTGTACTGCAGTCCATGGAACTATGCCCACTTACATGAGCTGAGGATTCGGCACCAATGCCACGAGAGGCGTATCAAATAACCATATAGTGTCCTGTTAGGAGATGCTGCTGTAGAGGTGGCGCTGCTTTATTAGACAAAGTACTTGCAGTCAGTCTGTAGCTGAAGATTCCACCATTCTGACTTTACTGTGCCTCATATTAGAAAAAAGTGCTGTTATCATATCTGTGTATTTCATGGCCAGACTATGTTGTGTTTATTGGAAACACAAGCGTGAGTTCTCAGGATCTAAGCATGCACAGGTAGACGTTTCTCTTTTTGAACTACCAAAGACAGCTTCCCTTACTGGCTGTCTTTGGGTCAATGTGTTGCTTTAATAATGACTTTGTTTAAAAAGGAGACTGGGAAGGACAAATATATTGTCTTTACTGTTGGGGGAAGACAGAGAATATTGCCTTACGTGTCAGCTGTTAGAAGATGGTGAACTGAGCATTTATTTGGCTGACAGATGTTTTGGCCTGTTTTATCTTGTGAAGCTCTGATTCCAATACTAAAATAGTTGAATTTAGAGGTCTGTCTCCATACACTGTCCTTCTCTGTACCAGAGAAATAGACTGTAAGGAAGGACACGTTGCTCGTCCAAATTAAAAAACGGTGATGTCAGCTGGGTCAGGGACATTTTGCAACATTCTGCTTCTGAGGCAGTCAGCTCATGTCCGTGCCTGTCTAGGACATCTGAAAATGCAGTAGCTGAAATTATTCCCTTGGTTTATATATGTTTTCAGAGGTTTCTGCATTCTTTGAAGCTGGCACTTCCGTTACCTATATTTTCCAAGAACCCTATCCTGTCACAAAAAATGCAAGTACCTCAAGCTCTGCCATTTATGCGGATGCTGTCATGTCCAAGGAAAATATTGCCTTTAGCTTTCTCACGGCACATACTCCAAGCCTTCTGTTGTACATCAACACCTACTTCCATGAATATTTGGCTGTGATTCTCTCCAAGAATGGTAAGTACTCTTGATTTGCTACTAAAGGAAGACTGGTGTAACTGTGTTAAGGTATTTTTTGAGAATAGTATAGAATTCTGCACTGATTTAAGTTCATTTCAATGTCTGCAACTTTATCAACTTCATGGTATTCAGTTCATGCAAATCGCCATCACTCTTGTTTATGTCCCTTTATTTGGCATTCAGTGCTACACTTTCCTATTCAGTCTTTGAATAATCATGCTGTTGGGGCTTAAAATGTGCTTTGACTTTCATTTGGCAAGACTGTACAACAGCAATTCCTTGCTATTTATTCCACATTGAGATACATTAGGTCTCCAAGATAAGGGAATGAGAAATACCACGAATGTACAAGGAACACTTGGTGCAGAAATATATTATAATTTTATCTTTAGCATTCTGTCTTGGCACATGTATTGCTCTTCACTGGGTTGTTTCAATGGAATATGACCAGTTTGTCTGAATATTAAAGCCAGAAAATGTCAAAATTTTCTAGGTTCACTGACCAAAACATGAGGTATAAATCCATTTTCTATTAAAAGGTACATGGTATGGGGACTTTTTCAAAACATGTAAAGATTATGGTGGCATAGGCCCTACATCTTCTCAGTAAGACTCTGGCTCCTGAGTCCTTGCAGTGCTTTCAGAAAACTCCAGACAAACATCATCCTAGATAAATGAGGATGTTTGAATTATTCAAGAGTTATTTAGGCACTGGAGCACTGGAAGTGATGAGTAAGCGTATTGGTGAGTCACTAGCCTGTGGCAGAACAATAGAAAGTTAATGCTATGTGGTTGAATATGTGCATTTGACCGAATGACCCAGACCACTCTGAAGCCTTGCAAATTCCAAAATAGCTAAGCTTTCAAGTTCCGTGAAACGAAACTGTAAGGGGGTGAAGGTTTTATTCTCCGTCTGGCCTTTGCAGTGGTTTATCTCCTGGTTATGTCGTGCAGCTTAGCATTCAGGCTGGCATGCACCCATCCCTGGGAGGGGTGGCTGGGACAGTATCAGCCTGCACCCATCTCCCCTAAGCGAAGTTGCAGCAGCGTGGTGGTACTACTGAGGAAAGCCACTCTCCTTTCCTGCCTAGTCCCAGATTTCCACCTCTGATTTGCTCTCGGAGGCAAGTATTTATGATTTTCAGATTTTTGAATATTCCAGTGTGTGGCAGAGGTTAGCCCCTGCTGAGGTGAAACCTTGAAATCTGCTTCTCAGTTAGACTCAGGTCTCTTGATGCCACTCAGGCAATCGAAAATAGCCCTAAAGTGAATGAAAATGTAATATCCATTTAAATCACCTTTACTGCTGCCAGATTAGTGTAAAATGACCTTATAAACATGAGTCAACTGACTTTTATTGATGAAATGCAACCATAAGCAAACTATAATTGTGAAGTTCTGGAAGGGCAACACTCTAATAGTGGTTGGGGAAGGAGTTGGGATCTGGATACAGGGATCTCGTGTAGCAGCTCAGCAGGAGCAGAGATAAGCATTGCATTTTGGCAGCTACACCATCTGCAGATCTCCACTTTGGTTCAGATGGAGATAGGGACTCTCAGTACTCTTGGAAATTAGGTGCAGTGGCTCTCGGCACACACAGGCAACTTAAGCAATGATGCTTTTCTCAGATCTGTATCTCTCTTTACTCACTTGTAAAATGAAGATAACAGTAGTTCAGAGGGCTGGTGAGATGTCAGGCTCCAAAACTCTGGACTACAAAACGTAGCACTATATGCAAAGAATTATTAAGACAACTAGCTGACCTTGGTTAACTCCTGAAAGTCTCTTTCAGGGTCACTCTGTGCTTGCTTCTCTGTCATTCTTTCAAGACAGTCATTTCAGTCATGGATATTCTCTGCCTTTTGTCCCAAATGTAATAATTTTTTAAATCTCATATCCTCTTATTTTTTAGTCTTGTTGGAATTGAAATTATTCCAATGAAAATAATGTTCAGATATGTTACTCTTTCTTCCTCCAAGAGGTTTATGCTTGCCATAAAGTTACTGGACTATGAATAATAATGTCCTTTGTAGCATTAAAAGTAAGCACGATTCTTTGTCTCTTATTGGCTCATTTTCAAGGAATCTTGCTGAGTCTGACAGTGTATAGTAGGACCTAAGCAGGTCCCTGCTGGATAACTGATTGGTTAAATAAAGGTTAGGCTTCTGGTGAAATGGGAATGGGCATTCTCACTTAAGAGGTGAGCAGTAATATTCTTTGCTATAGTCCCAAGACCCTTCCATTTGTTAAGAAACTAGATTGGAACAGTCTAAGTATACTTTAATACTTCACTTTTTGTAACTATTTTTCAAGCTACTACTCATGTACCCTGTTATTCCTCTTTTCTATTATCTGCAAAATAACTAGGCAAATTATTAGTTAATAAAAGTGACAATGAGAAAAATGCTTTTGGTAATTCAGACTTCCTGTGTTAAATATTTAACATAAAAGAAGTGAAAGTGTCTGCAAGGTTTATTCATAGTTAGACTATATTAAAAGTGGCTTATATGAAACTGAATGTGTATAGGCAGCTATGGTCTAATCCAGTCAGGTGTGAAATGTGTCCTGTAAAATCAATTGGTTTCAGTAAAATTAATAAATAATCACATTTAACCCCAACATTTGCACTGTTAGTCTGTAATGGAGGTCATATCATTAGAAGATGCAGTGCATATTTATTGAGACACTAGAATTGTGGTGGTAAAATGATTCATTTAGAGTTACCCAACAAGCCATGCCAGGTCTAGGAAAGGAAATAAAATCTTCTCATGCCCACTCACAGCTTCACTGACCCAGATCAATGCTGCCCACACAGAAAACCCTTCCAGTGCTTGGAGCCTTAGAGGACAGGTGGTTCATGAAGGAGGTACAGTTATGACAGATGTTGGGTACCACCATATGTCAATGTAGAAGCTACAATTCTAGACCTGTACAGATGACCTCCTTCTATAAAATGAGATGCTCAGTAGTACTAGCAGCTAATATTTCTAGAAACAGTTCCCATCCAAAGAATTTATCTATATCACAAGGTTGTTCTTACCCCTGGTCAATTGGCTCATGTCCTGGCAGCTTATGGTTAAGTTTTTGGAAGCTGATGTTTTTGAAGATGACTTAAGGATTCTTTCCGCCATTAGTTAATACTTAAGTTTCTAAATCATACATGTGCCTTTGCAAATTGTGTGCAATAACTTAGCATTCTCCTCTCCTCCCCAATAGTTGATGAGGGAGAAAAATATTAAGAAACTGGTAGTGCTTCTCCTTTCTCCGTTCTACCTTCTCCCCTGAAAGTAATCAAATGTGATATGAATATGATGAAGTATATTGTCTAGAAAATGTTTTCCCAAGTCTTTGATTCTCGGCACTTTTGGCTTTCTCCATGGAAACAATATGATTCCTAATCTAGAAAAACAGCAGATAGCCAGCATCAAAGAAAAGAGATAGAATCTCAAACTATCCTAGAGTGATTGAAAATTTATCTATATTTATTATCTGATCTCATAAGAAACTAAACAATTTAAGTCCTTGTTTTTTTTTGTTTCTATCCAGTACCTGTTGCCGTCACAGTGAGCTCTGTTCTTAATTTCTTTCGGAAAGCAAGACTGTGAAATTGCATAGGAAAGATTAAAGACAAGGAAAAAAGCACAGTTAAAAACAGAAGTACAACTGAAAACAGCTTGAGTAATTCTTCTGTTAGGTCTCTGATACTCAGAATATAGTAGCAGGACCTAGATCAACTCCACTGCCCTGTCCTATAAGGTCTTGAAATCAGCTGATATTTGAAGTAAATAGGAAAAGAAGTCAAAACCTGCAATAGAGGTCAGCTGAATTAACACTCTGCAAAAAAGAAGTAAATGTCATCAGTGAGAAGCTACTGATCTTTTTTCTTTTTAATAAGCTAGAAAGCTGCTGTAATCTCCTCTGGTCTCCAAGTCAGAAGCAGCCTTTCTGTTGAAGGCATGTAAATTTTCCTTATTGTTTTTGCCTTGCAAGTCTGTTGAGCTGCATCTCCAACAACTTCTCTCAAGCAAAACCAAAGCTTTTGTCATTCAGTGGTAAAGAAAGGCAAAAAAATCTAGTTCACTCTTTGAGGCAAAGAATCTTTTGATTCTCTGGATGCTGTGCACTCTGGAGTTCAACAGGGCAAAGCTAAAATAATCAGGAAAAATAGGACTTACTGAAACACTGTGGTGGGTTTGGGGACTGATTTTGATGGTTCTTTTGCTTTACCACCTGTGGGCTTTAGTTTTGGGATGTGAGTACCACAGAACATAACTACTTGCTGCAGAAAGACCCTCTAGGATATGCTATTGCTAGTGCAATAATCTTATCTTTTGAGAACACCTTCTGGCTTACAACTCTCAGCACCCATTGAACAACCTTCACAATTTATGTGACTGAAGTGGAAAATGGTGCCAAGGTTCAGGTATAGTTATTTTTAACAGATCAGGAGCAGGAAAGTGAGTTGTGTTGGGAAGTGTGGGAGACAGCTTTGTTGAGGAGACTAGTTTTTGAGCAACTGTCTGTGAGTGACTGAGAATTGTTCTCGGTGTAGCTCTGGTTCACAGCCATTGAATGATTTTGTATGGCAGATAGGGCTATATATCTTCTAAATATAATTTTAAGCAATTGTTGTAGTTGGCCCTGAAATCTTTTGTTATTTACTGAGTGAGGGGCCAGCGAGAGTTTGATTGGGAATGGTGAATGCAAAATAAATTTTTCCCAGCTGCCTGTAAATGGAAGGCTGGCTGTGGCACCATGAGTAGAAAGGGCTGGGGTAGCAGGAGATCTCCCAATCAGTTTCTTTATGTAAATAGAGAAGCTCCTGTGGTTAGAAACATCTCTGATTCCTTGGATGATTCCCTGCTGTAAGCATGCTTCACAGAAAATAGGAATGTTGATTAGTTTTCAGTTCAAATCCAGCACTAAAAAATCTTTGAGGGAAGAGGTGGACTTAGCGCCAAAAACCATTTTTTTTGGTTTGTTTTAGCATATGGCACTCTAAATCTCTAAGTGTGTAAAACTAACTTGAAAGGAGAAGCAGCCGCAACATTCAGCCAAGGACGCTGGCAGATTTCTTTATCTGCTTTCCAACAGGAGAGAACTGAAAGATCTGTCTCATTAGCTGAATTCCTGGACATGTTTGTACTCATGAAGATCATTTTGCTGTACTGAAGGGTCAAGAGATGTTCTGGAGACCCCCAAGGGAAAAACAAGGGAACTGTAATTGGATTACATTGAGCAGGAAAGCTGAGCATGCAGTTAATAATTGATCTGTGCTCTGCATATATACAGACTGACTTTGAACTTACTGGTATCTGGCATAAAGGACCAGACCACTGGCTGCAGATAATCAGCGAGCAAGAAAACATACATTCCCATTTGCTTGGAGGAGGTGTTTATCTCCTAGAATACTGAAGTTCCTAGTTTGTATTTTGCAGTTGAAAAGTCATTTTTGGTGTTGGATTTCTGTGGAGCTGTCCTGAAAGGGATGGTGAGGAAGGACAGAGGGTCACAAGCTCCTATGTTTAAATGGATGCTGCATTTAAATGTTCTTCAATAATTCCGAAACGAGGATCTTTTCAGAACCCATTTTACCAAAACCTTTAGCCCTATGGATTGATAGCAGGCATTTTTCAGTTATTCTTAAGTTGTGAATTACCTGTGTGTGGATGTAGAATGCTGTGTAGTAAGAGCTGTAGTTCAGCAGAACCATTGGCTCAAGTGCTGCCTTGCAGCGGTGTAGCTGTTTCCACACAACATAGAGCCCAAGCTAATAATACTTGGAAGAGCCAGCCTGCGTCTTAGCAAACTTCCTTCTCTGTCTTGCTTGTAGTATCCCTATTAGCATGTTAATTTTTCCTGTAACATATCAGTTATGCTGGCTGGGTAACAAAAAGGTGACTTCATCCTTCTTGCCTGATGAAATTAGGTGTTCATGTATTAGTCTTCACGAGCGAGACTGGCCTTCAGGAATCTGAGGTCGAGGCCAGGGGAAAAATCTGGAGCAAGAAAGATGTATACTTGGTGGAAGAGGATTAGATCACGGAATGCTTAAGCAAACTGGGCATACATAAATCCATGGGCCCTGGTGGGTGCACCCATGAGTGCTGAGAGAGCTGGCAGATGTCATTGCAAGGCCACTCAAGAGGCAATGGGCACAAACTGAAACACGTGAGGTTTCACTGAACATCAGGAAACTTTTTTACTGTGAAGGTGACTGAGCACTGACACATCTTGCCTAGAGGATTGTGGACTCTCCATCCTTGGAGATATTCAAAAGCCATCTGGACATGGCCCTGGGCAACCAGCTTTAAGTGTCCCTGCTTGACCAGGGAGGGTTGGACAGCATGACCTTCAGAGGTCCCCTCCAACCTCAACCGTTCTATGATTCTGTGAAAGTATGCATTTGAAGGTAAAGTAGTGAAAGTATTTGTGTATAAGCATGTATTTTGCTACAGAAAAGTCATCACAATGCTACCATTATATGGTTCTTGTGCTGGGATTGTTACTAAGTAAATGTTTCATCCTTCCTCTAATTTTCTCCATTGTGTTCTCTTAAGAACACAAGCCAGTTCTTTGTATGTCAATGGTTGTGGCTTGTTATGAAACTCAAATATTTCCCTTGAGAGTTTGCTATAATCAGGAGAAGGGCACTTATTAAAGGATCCAGCTTCTCCAGTCACAGGGGCTGGCGTAACCTATGAAATAGACAGTGCCTAGATGGACTTACTGATCAGAGGAGCAGAACATTTCCCAGGGATTCGTGACCAGCCAGGCAGTATCTATAGAGCTCAACACAAACAAGGATCATTAACCTCAGAAAGGCATTAATCCACAAAGTTCTGTGCTTTATTATGAGCTAAGAATGAAAAGGAAGTTTGAGAAAAGAGGCGTATGATTATTTTTCTCTAATTTTATTTAGAAGATTATTGCCATCTCTCCTGCTCCACAGACATCATGTAGTGCTCAAATTGATTGTTTCTTTTTTTTTCTGTCCAGACCATCTTTTTGCCATGTTCTCATTGCTGAACGTTATGGTTATTTGTTAGGTCAGCGTGAAACAAGTCCTTGCTTGAACAGGTATCTGTACTGCCAAAACTGAAACATGAATAGTTGAAAGATATTAGGAAAAGAATGGAAAGTATGAGCCACGATCTCGATGAGGGCAGGTTGGTATGAATTCCTCAGGGTATCACAAAAGAGGATCCCAGTCTTTTTTTTGCCTGAGAGCTGTTCACACAGAGTTAGTGATGATGCATAATTTGCAAAGCCAGGTTGAACTTTTGGAATAAAATTCATAGGATGATACTTTTTATTTCGTTCACTGGGTAAAGAATAAAAGCTCTGCCTGCCAGCCTGGCTGCTACCCTAGTCTGAAATGAAAAGCGCAGTGTAAGATGAAAGCCTGGCAAGATTCTTCTACATGCAAAGATGAGTAAACCATAGGGCCTACTGAATGTCTGCCCATGAGAAGACTAATGGCATCCAGTGTGTGTTTAAAGACAGGAGGAAAGATCTGAGTATCAGATCCAGTAGTATCATACAGATAGCTTTTGTTACTGAAGGGTCTTAAAGTGTCTTTTAAAATTCCACAGAATGTGTAGAAAAGGTATAGGTTAAAATTTACCAGAATAAATCTCACCATCAGAAAGCAGGTAATTCAGTAATTAAGGAGATTTAAGTGCATCTGATGCCCTCAGCTCTTTTCTTCATCTTTACTTTCAGTCACCTTCTGGGAAAAAAGATAATTAATGTAGCATCACTTCGTAAAAGAAACAGCAACCAGTTCCTTCACCACAAAGTATCTAAGAATGGAAAGATAATGATACTGA
Source organism: Dromas ardeola (assembly GCA_013398915.1). Classification (NCBI taxonomy): domain Eukaryota; kingdom Metazoa; phylum Chordata; class Aves; order Charadriiformes; family Dromadidae; genus Dromas; species Dromas ardeola. Next base: position 56,108 of record VYZM01019992.1, read on the forward strand.
CTAATAGTATTTTTTTAAAATGCTGCTCACCCAGAGGTTTCATGTCATTTTCCAAAGGATGTTAACATTCATCTATTTCACCAATGGATAAACTGTGACACAAAGAAGGAAGACGATTTGTCAGCAGTCATCAAGCTGGTAGATCCCAAATTGTGGCTGTGCTCTGTCCGCCGCCTCCAGGCTACATAAATACATCACTGTGTATGCTTACCCAGGAGCTAAACTGGGGAGACAGCGTTTAGTATTATCCCACATCCGTGGGTTAGCCTTGTTCCCATTTTAGGCCCAGCCACATCGACATGGACATGGGCTGTTTTGTTCCCCTTAAAATCAGTGGGAAAAGCTTTCTGTTCAAGCCACTCAAGTATGTGCATGATGAGCTCTATGACTGTGGTCCTCTTTGACCTCTGGGTCATCTTTTAGACTTGCAATATTTTGGAGCTTTGGAGTAAGAAGCATCTGCCAGTTCCTTTTTAATTGCTGGTCAGCCTGTGTTAAGCCAACTGGCGGCTGGTGGGAATGAGATGTCTGGGAAGGTTAAACACATTTGTCAGTCACGTGAGGGAACTAGCTGCATTTGTTGATGTTTAAAGTGACATTCTCAATCTGGCTGCAGCTGCCTCGTGGGATGGCAAAGTGAACTGAGGTCATAGAATCATACAATCATAGAAAGGTCGTAGGCTTCCAGGTAGGGTGTGGGGGGTAGGCTTTTGGGGGTGTGTTTTTTTCTAAGTTGAAGAAATGCAATGTGAAAGTGTTTCTTTTTTAATACAGGATGGCCTGAATTATGATCCTTAAGTCCTGAATGTCTCAAGCATTGAGTGGGAGGCATTCAAATAGGCACGTGGGTTTTTTTACTTCCATCAGAGATTACCAAAAATTGGGGAGTGAATTTTTTTTTACACCCTATGAAACAGCATCATCTAAACAAATGCAATAGCTGAGTAGTCATATCAACATGTGCAACAGTTTCGCCTCTTTTTTTTCTCCATGCAAAACAAATAGCAAGAGTCACCTCCTAAAAATGTGCAGGTACTTTCTTGGTTAAACGCTGGACGCTGAAGAAATGGGCCCTGTTCTTTCAAACAGCGGCACTTCCACTGAAGAGTAAATTTACCGAGCAAATATCCCTGAGGAGAAGCTGCTAATTAAGGAGCAGGTTTCTTAGCCAGCTGCTCCTAACCAAGAAAACGGTGGTTCATTTTTAAATATCTAGGCTATGAAGAGGGAGACTGTCACGCTGAAGCTGTGCAAGTTGCCAGAGAGATATATTTTGCAGTAGAGACGACTGAAAACTGTCATGCGCTGTTGTGCAATCAGGAATGAACAAACATTTCCACCTTACAAGCTGCAAATGGCTATCTGGGCTGAATACTTTTAAAATTATTTTATTTTTTTATTAATAGCAACATCAGTAGCCTCACTGGTCTATTCCAACCTTTGTTTAATTGGTGCCTTCCTTAATTATTTTCTCTTTTAGCTGTAGCTCAGGTGAGCACTGAGGGTGGATGTGGTGGTGTAGTTAACATCTTACAGTCTGGTGAGGGTCACTGCTGGTTTGAGACAGCTGTAAGAGGTTCTGTTGGTCCTGAACTCCTTTGTTTCTGGGTGCCTCTGAGGCAGTGGGACATGCAGGGGTATTCCAAGGCCCTTTTCCTAATGCAGTGTTTCGTTATTTTATAGATACAAATTTCTCCCAAATCAGAGTTGTTGTCTGCCCTGGTTTAAATGATTTTTTTCCTGACGTTACACGATGGTGATAAAGTTTTATGTTTTATGAGTGCTACCAACATATGCTCCCTGAACTAACCTCACCTTCTCCGAGAGGTGCAAGATGTCTTGCCAGCTGCCCCAGCCAGTTTGTTATTAAAAAGTGCTATTGAAGTTGGTGGAGATGTTGAGTTCAATCTGGGCTCATTTAAAACCAGTTTCTGTAAATGAAGGTCCTGCAGAGAAGTCTCAGACTCCGAGGATATGTAATTCCCTTCCTTGCCGTTTGGCTCTTCCAAGACTAAATGACACAAGACCTGTGGTCCTAGTGACATGTGTGACTAGATCCTTTCTTATGAATTATGGATTTACAGACCAAGTTCCTGGTATCCATTTTTTTGTTTTCTGCCGAGCTATTTCAATCTTTTTGCCAAATACCTAGCACTGGGTGAGGTATTTCAAGCCAGGAAGTCTTTTCCTGAGCTAGAACGCTCTCTGTAAGATTTTCCCATGCTGCCTTTTCCAGTTGATTATTTAAAAATTACTATGTGATTTTCAACACAAGTTTTGGCAGTCCAGAATGAATGTAAAGTTAGTGGGCACAGGCCACAAAGCCACTAAATGTTTCTGACATTCCACTCAGGCACTGCTGTAGACACAGGTCAAAGAGAGACAACTCTCCTGTTGACATGTTCAATCAGAAGAGGTTTCAGACATAGAATATGTAACATCACGGCCAAAGTATTTCTTCGCACTGTATAGTTTGGGAATATTTTTTTCTGCTTCAGGCTGAACACTTTGAATCTCTAACCAGTTTAATGTCCTTATTACCACTAGACTTAAGAGCTGCTACTGCATCTTTCTTGTCCTCAGCAAAAAGACAGAAGCGGTTTGAAGGCACCATGGTATTCCTGTAGCTGCCTGGAGGTTGGTTATGCTGACACTGATCATTAGTGTACTGCTAACGAGTACTAAACCCCTGGCCTCCATCACCACTGAAGGAGTGTCCCGGGAGTGTTTTGTTTCAGAAAAGTCATCCCCAACCTAGTTGTTGGGGCATAAATACTGCCCTTTGGTCTCTATTTCCCAGAACTTCCTTCTGCATAGGGGGCCCCCAAGAATCCTGTTAAAATGGCTCTGTAGCTGTTTGATATTAGCAGACAGATGTCATTCAGCCCTACGGTCATGGATTATACTACTGCAGATTACAGATTGAAGACCACAGTGATGTGTGGCAAACGAGTTTTGATACTGGTAGTGGTCTTATCACAGTAATATGGCAGCCCACGTGGACTCATTTCCTCCAGAAGTGGCGAAAAGAGGCCACGTGGTACTCTGTGACACTGTGGATAAACTATGCCTGCTTCCCTCTTGGGCTGTTCTGGAGCTAGCACAGCGTATCTCCATGCTGATCTGCAGTCTGCACAATTTGAAGCTGAAAAGGATAACTGTAATAATCAAGTGTGAATCTACTCTTACCTAACACTGCTGGGGTAATATGCCCAGTAAAATTTTCCAGCCCAAGGCCAAAACCATGATACCTCTCTCTTTCCTTCTCTCCCTGTTTTAAGGACTTAATAGAAATTGCCTCCAGCAATTCCACGTACATTAGAGAAGGAAGAAAACACAACAGGCCGTACATTGCTTGAGCGTTATGGCACTCCAGGTGTGCATGCTCAAACACGGGGAGCTAAAAAGAGGATGACAGGCATGACTGCAAAAAGCCTGCCAGAAATTACACTTCTCATGATTAGTGTGAATCCCTATTGTGAGGCAAAAATGATGCAAAATAGAGAGAGAAGAGGGAGAATAGAGGTGGCTTATGTACAGATTTTTATTTGCAGTTAGTGACACTGGGATGATGTGAGGGAGAAAGTCAGTGGACCAGATAATCAAAATTCAGAGGACAAAAAAAATTCTTAATAATAATCCTAATTAATAATCCATTTATTTTGCCTGTCACGTAGCAAAATGGCAATGTAATCTGCCAGAGAAATTATTCTGACTCTGAAAACAGAAGAAGTTTTGGTACTGAATGCAAGCCAAAATCAGCTCTGAACTACACTATGTAAATTCCAAAACACCTCTGGAGAGACGAGCCCGTGTACTTCTGGTTTATATTAATGCAAATTTGACCCCAGGCAAAATGCCAACTTGAATTCTATGGTTTTGAAGAGCAACCACCAAAAAAAGTTGCCATTGGAATTTGAAGCAATTTGATGAAATAAGATGCTATTCACTGATCTCTTTGAATGATTTAAGGTAAAATTTTACCACTATAGAGAGCAAGATCTGTTATTAATGGATGTCAAGAACCTCCTCCATTGTCTCCCTACAAATGGAACAGGTGGTTTCTGGTTTAAAATCAGTGCTTCTCTGATGAAGTGGATGGGTAAATCCCTGTTTGCAGCAGCTGAGAGCCTAGATAGATTGCATATCTTGTTGTCTGTCTTTGAACACAAATGTGATGGCTGCTATGTTGACCACCTGGATATAGTAGTACCATTTATATTTTACGTACTGGTGTGTTCATAGCATTTGAAAAGAGCAGAGAATTTTTTTTTCCCATTTACAAACTAAGCAACTAGTACAAGGTCACAGACCAAATCTAGGCCCTGTTCCATTTTTCACATTACACCCTTTTTAAAGGTTCCAGGTAAGAGGCAGTCGATAAAGTACTTCTGCTGGGACATGAATTTTGGTTTGCACCAATCTATTATGCTATCACACCTTAGTTTCAACTTACTCTGTGTGGTCATCTCAGCTGTGGTGTGCGGGGTTGGGCAACCTTTCCATTTTTTATCGACTCCCCCACTGCCCTAACGAGCCTGAAGAAGGTCCCTTAACTTCCTTGCACTTGGGCTTATGTCTTTCTAGAGTAAAGTGATTGTAAGATGTTTACACTGTTATTCCCTGTTGATGCATCTTTCATTCAGTACCAGAAAATGGGATTGTGATTTAAGTTTGGACCTTTAAGAGTGTGACATAAACAGTGATAGAGAGTAGCTCCTAGTCCTGGCTATGCAATGAGGGGATGGGAGCTTTGCAGTATGATTCGGGGTAACTGAATCAGGACCTATAATATCCCACTGAATAAATTAGCAGTTGTTGCTGACCTTGATCTCTTCACAAATTCCCCTCTAACATCCATAATTATGTGTGGGCAAGTAAATGCCTTTTATTTCCTTTTTTTTATTTACACTTTAAAAGCTCACCTGATCCAGCAGCCCTCTCAATCGGCTAAAAAGCCTTCATCCTAGTAGTTCTTTCTCATTTTCCCTCTCGTATTTGGAAGCTTTGTTTCTCTCCTCCAAAGCTCAGAAAGCAGCAGTGCTCCTCTGGGATATACTGAAAGTTACAAAAAGTGCAGCTCTTGGGAGCCTGAGCAGCCAAACATCCTGGTGAGGCAAAAGGAGGAGGGAAGATCTTAACTGGACGCTGGGTCCAGCCTGGAAGGACTACCAACTTCACTGCGAGTTGTGGAGAGGTGGAAAAATTCCCCCTCTGCAGGAAATTTATACATTGTTTTAAGCTGGTTTTACAGTAGCTTGTAGGACAGCAGAGCTGACCTTATTGAGGGAGGAGCTTTGAAGGGAGCAGGTATGTCCACACTACGTAGTGAAGGAGAACTGCCCCACGTCCTCCCTCACTAACTCCAGACCTGCAAGCGGTCTTGCAGCGTTAATATGGCTGAAGACAGGAGCCGAGCAGGGCTCCTCGTTAAAACAGCCAGACTGCTTCTGGGGCCAGAGGTGTCTCTGAATAACGCTGTGGTGCACCACGCATGTGCAGCAGCTCGTGCAGGTGTACCGTGGGCTTCTCTGATGTGGTGCTGCATCACGATGTGCACGTGTCATGGTTTTGGCCGGATTGGCCGATCAGAACGACAGATGGCCCTTCCCTCCCCTCCCCCCCCCAAAAAAGAGAGGAGAGGAAGAGATAAGGAGATTTACGAGTTTAGAAGAAGAACTAAACTACTTTAATGAAAATAATAATAAATAAGGAAATAAAAAATAATGAAAGAATAATTAAAAAAAATGCATACAATATGTACAAAACCGTATCCAGCTCCCAGCATGACGATCGCGTCACCAGCAGACGCAGGGAAAGTCCCACACGGGAGTCAGCGACAGACAGGAGCTGAATTCTGGATCTGGAGTCAGGAATGCTCAGATCGGGATCAAAGGCAGACGAACAGTCAGGGTCCTCCTCAGACATCGGCCATTGAAGAAAGAGACTTAACCTTTTGATCCCTTAGCTTTTATACTGAGCATGATGCAGATGGGATGGGATACCCTGTTGGCCAGTTTTGGGTCACCTGTCCTGTCCGCTCCTCCCTGTAGGTGGGACCCCTCTACACTTCTCCACTTCCGACCCTCTAACAGGGCAAATAGCGAAGTTAGCTGACCTTGGTTGCTATAGCAATAAGTATAAGCAAGAGCCCCTGTGTATACCATTCCTTGGTATGATCAGGTCTTATCACTCTGAGACTGAACAGTTTCTGAACAATATGCTGTTAATTTCAGAGTTTAGTCAGTTAGAAGACGCCCAGCTAAAAAGTAAAATTACAAAACAGGAAAGTGGTTCTGTTTTACCTCAAACCAGGACAGCACTCAAGTGTTGCCTCTGCAAACACTGAAACCGGTCCCAGAGCTAAAATAGTGTGAGCACATTCTTTAGTCACAGTCAGTCGCTCTCTATCATTCAGCATAGGTAACGTTTGCCTGTAGCCTTCTGCAAAATCTAGGGATATTTGGAACTTCTGCTAACAGAAGCACTGAAATGGAAGAAGACAGGAGGGGTTTTTATGATGATTTTCAGAACAGGGCATAAATGAAAGACCCTTTGCTGAGGGTTGTGGTGCTGTCAGCGTTCATTTTCTCCTTGGAGACAGTAACACAGTACCCCCAGAAAAGCTTTTTAACTATGGTACTACCATTGTTCGATGTATTTTGGTTGCTGATGCATAAAAAGTTCAGAGAATTTTTTTCTTCCTGCTACTTAATTCCCTGAAAAGTAAGCTTGAGAGGATTTTACCAGAATAGGTTATTTTAAATATATATAAGTGTATACATATATATTTTTTTCCCTGTAGTCATTTGTGAAAGGATTAAAATTCATATTGGATTCCTCATTCTCTTGTGCATTTTGATTTGTTATGGTACTGTTACTTACCAGAAGTCACAATGCTTTTTTTGGTATAAATACTGAAAGAGATGTTTGGCATCCATTTTTATATGAATAATGTTTATTTCTTCAAATACGTTAGAACACCAAAGTAAAAATATTTTTTCTGTATAATCATTTACGACATATCTTTTCTTGTATTGCATATAAAATATGAGTCTGGGCCTTTAAATGTTCGAAATGAAGTTATAATTCTCACAGTTGTCACTGTCTTCTGCGTTGTCTGTTACATCTTGATGAAAAGGAATAGTTAAATCCACCAGTATTAGTTTAATAGAACAGTGCAAGACCTGCATGCCCTCTGGTGGAAGCGATCCTTAACAGACTAATGTAGATCAGCTTTTGTGGCAGAGCTAAATGTCTGACCTGCAGACAGACACACTCTCCTTTGATGTACTTAGTTACTCAATTAAGTTGTGTTTCTCCACAGCAGAGGTTGTTAGCTAGTAGGAAGGAAAACTCTTCCAGTGCATTTTTTTTTTTCACACTTTTCATTACAGTTTGAACTCTTTCATTTCTCTTCAACCTCTTTCTTGACTTTTTAAACTTATTACTCCACTGTAATAAAAAGAAAATGAGTTCTATGTTGTGTAAAGATATTGAGAAGTGTCTCATTATTGACACAAGTTTTATACATAGAATTTTGCTCTGCTTTTAAGGAAGTTTACAGGTCCGATACAAGCTGAGTAAGGATGGGCTCCTCATTTTCACCATTGACTCTGGAAATTTTGCCAACCGAGAGCTGCACCATGTGAAGATTAACAGAGAAGGCAGAGAGCTCATCATTCAGGTATGACAATGACTTATGTTGAGTGTTAAACAATACTTCATGCCACAAACAGACCCACTGATTTCAATGCCTAGTTGCCCGAAGGAGGCAAAGGTTTCACATTGATTTGGTGCAAACAAAGCTGGTCCAGCAGCAGAGCAGCCCTGTAGGTTAGACCAAAGCTCCATCGAGATCCCGCTTCAAAGAGTGCCCAACCGTGATGTTTTCTCCTGAGTGATCCGTCCCTTGTCTCTGACAATCTGTGAATTAGAAAACACCTTTGGCCAGAAGCTCATCTGAACCATTGGAGTGGTTCTGGGGCTTAGGGATGTCTGTGCGACCTGTAGTCCCAGAGGAAGCACACCGTATGGATCACTGAAAAGCTGCCAAAGGGAGAAAAACAGCAGAATGAGTACCTGGGAATGTAATTTCATTTAAGGTATGAGCCCCAAGGGAGAATGTGACCCCAGCTGCCTTATCCTCTGACAGAAAAAGCAAAGCTGAGGGAGCACAGGGTGCAGCCACCATGTGCATGATGATGCCCTGTTCCTTTGCATGAAGCCACGGTGAATGTGACAAACCTCATGAGAGGCAAGAATCCTCCTCTGTCTTGCTTCCCTGCATTGCCTGTTTTTCCAAGGGAGGGAGAAGAGAACCATCTTACTCCTCCTTCCGCTTTCCTTCTGAGGCTAATGACAGCAGTTCACGTTACAAAGCAAATTGGTTAGACCTGAGCGGCAGTCATTTAACAGGGAAGGGTGGCAGAGCCTACAGAGAAGCCATGTGTTAAGGAATAGAATGAGAAGGAGACAGAAGCACAGGGAACACCACAGTTTTTCTTTCCTCTACAGTTTCCATGTCTGGGTGGTAAAATGATAACACAGTTAGTGCACAACTAGGGTGAGCAGACCTGATTATCTAGGAAGGAGGCTTATGCTAAAAGTCAGGGGTTCCCTCAAGTACCAGTCTTATGTCTGCTGCACTGTGGTTTTCTTCTATGCAGAACTAATTCTTCACAATACATTTCTAGAGAGGCCTCCTTTGAGTGTATTTTGAAGTGACTAGACATGGATTTTGGGAAGCAGGGGGATTTCAGTGTCAAGCATTTTAAGCTTTTCTGCAGGGGAATTTTCTTCAAAGCCCTTTATATGACTATTCTGGTGTACCTTTCAGCTTCTCATGCTAAAATCAAAGCACATTCACTTTGCTATCTTTAGAAACTGAATCACGCTTGGGGGCAGAATGAACTGATTTGCAGCTGAGAGCGTTCCCAGAAGTTTGCAGTACAGAGAGACCTAGGGGTGTCTACATGCTGTTGTAATGAACTAATTTCATTGACCTCTTCCAGGTTGATCAAGTTCTCAAACTCAAACACAACTTTTCTGAGATTGATTTTAAGGCCATCAAATCACTCACCTTGGGCAAGGTCACAGGTAGGCTCTATCAAATATATTCCTGATTCATCAGTTGTTATAGTGCTGGAGTTAACCTGTGCTGTGTGTTGGGTTTTTTAATAGGATTGAGGTTTTGTTTGGCTGGTTTAGCTGTAAGAGTTGGCCTCAGCATTCCAGTATTCCTATTTGTATATCTCATCAATGCAAAAATTTGGCAGCTTTACTTTTTTGCACTGATAGCAATATTAACTTCTCCCATCGATCCCTCCAGTAAAGTGATTCATACTGCCTATGTGGCTGCACGGGGTGGCATCTTAGCCTAATGATATCATCTTGCTGACTACAGCTTGCTCCTCTCAAGCCATCTCTATTTCCTAATGATAAGAACAACAGCACTGTGAGCCTTCATCCTTTCTACCCTTTTTTCACTCCATTCCTTTTCCATTTGAATTCTGCAAGGAATATTTATATTACATACAGCACTGAGGCCTCAATTCTGCATGCTTTGTGCACGGACCTTCTTCATCTTTACCTCTCCACACTACAAAGACATTACAAGACCAGGAAAACTCTGCCTAAAATTTGGAATGTAGATCTCCTCTATTTTGTTGTTAAGTATGTTATATTACTTTATGTAAGAGTTTTATTTGTTCCCAGTAAGATTCTAAATGCTTCGTTGGCTATAGACATTTTAGTCCTTTGTTAGAATTGGACCTCCATATCAAGCCTGACAACTGTTTCACTATTAAAATTTTATACATTTTATTAAGAGCACCCAAGACCTGCGGGACTGGTAGCTAGACAGAAACTCAAGACATCCTCTAGTGTCTACTTGTGCAATATAATTGTATATAATGACATTAGTGCATTCTGCATCATGTTTTACTAAGTAGATTAAGGGCAGGAACTGATTTTCCCCTAAATTATATTTAATGTTTGTTCAGAATGTGGCAGTCTTCCAAGCCTTTGTGGACAGGTTTGGGGACCTGACACTTTTCAGCCCAAGTCAGAGCTAAGGGAAAAATCTCATTTTGTCAACGGTCAGCCGTAGTGCTGAAAATCTAAAAGCACATTACTCATCACGACCTCGACCGAAAGCTTCAGTTATAGATACCAAATCAATAAAACAAGGCTTTTCTAACCAGCAGGATGGAACACAGCACAAAGACCTTCAAACATGTAGCCAGCATGCTGACAAGGTAGAGCTCAGCATCATGGAGATAAACAAGATTTAGTCACAAAAATATAATTAATTTTACAAGTATAAGGTTGTTGCAAAGCCAAAAAGCCCAGATGCATCTCCAAGAGGTCTGGCATTCAGTTCCACTGAACACCAGAGTTGTCTCCAGACAGCTTTTAATGGATATATCTTTCTGTTATTTCTCTCTTGCCCCAAAGTTTATTGGGTTTTTGGTTTACAAGTAGTAATAATAGTAATAATAATAGTTCATATTCTGTAATGACACTAAAACCATAAACTTGGCCATCCATATGGTAGGAGATCTTATTACTGTACCAGGAATCACACAATGCATCCCAGCAAGTCACTTTAATTCCAGCCTAATCCTAATTCTGTTTTTTTCTTCGTATGTTAACTACATTTCCTCAAAGTTTTTCTTCTATGTCAGGATTTCATTTTCCAGGTTTTATTGCACAGCTGTAGCTACGCTGATTAGAGTCCTTGTGCCCTCACAGAATTAAACATCCCCCTGAGTCTTCTCCTTTTCAGGATGAACAGTCCCAGCTCTATCAAGCCTCTTTTCATATGAAAGATGCTCCAGTCCCTTAATCATCTTTGCAGCCCTTCACTGAACTCACTCCCGTAAGTCCAAGTCTTTCTTCCACTGGGGAGCCCAGCACTGGACCCTGCACTCCAGTAGTGTTACACTCATGCAGAGTATGGGAGAAGGATCACCACCTTCTGTCTACTGGCAATGCTCTTCCCAAGACAACCCTGGATGCCATGATGTCATTGACTGCATTTGCTACAGGGGCACGTTTCTGGCTCATGTCCACTTGTTGTCCACTAGGACCCCCATGTCTGTCTTTGAAAAGCTGCTTTCCCCCCGCAACCAGTGTTGGTGGATGGGGTTATTCCTAATGCAAGGGCAGATCTTTGCATTTCCTTTGTTGAACTTCATGAGGTTCCTGTTATTCCATATCTCCAACTTGTCAATGTCCCTCTGAATGGTGACACAACCATCTAGTCCACCAACTGCTCTTCACAATTTTGTATCATCTCCAAACTTACTCAGGTTGTACATTGTCCCATGCTGGCAAAAAAAAAGCAAACACAAAAAA
>VYZM01019996.1:1092-29677 GCA_013398915.1 Dromas ardeola
AAGTACAAATACAGGTTGGGCAGAGAATGGCTTGAGAGCAGCCCTGAGGAGAAGGACTTGGGGGTGCTGGTGGATGAGAAGCTCAACATGAGCCAGCAATGCGTGCGTGCGGCCCAGAAAGCCAATGGCATCCTGTGCTGCATCAAAAGAAGTATGGCCAGCTGGTTGAGGGAGGTGATTCTGCCCCTCTACTATTCTGTGGTGAGACCCCACCTGGAGTACTGTGTCCAGCTCTGGAGCCCTCAGCACAAGAAGGACATGGACCTGTTGGAACGGGTCCAGAGGAGGGCCATGAAGATGCTCCAAGGGCTGGAGCACCTATGCTGTGAGGACAGGCTGAGAGAGTTGGGTTTGTTCAGCCTGGAGAAGAGAAGGCTCCGGGGAGGCCTTACAGCAGCCTTTGAGTACCTGACAGGGGCCTACACGAAAGCTGGGGAGGGACTCTTGATCAGGGAGGGGAGCGCTAGGGTGAGGGGGAACAGTTTTAAACTGAAAGAGGGAGATTTAGATGCGATATCAGGAAGAAATTCTTTCCTGTGGGGGTGGTGAGACCCTGGCCCAAGTTGCCCAGAGAAGCTGTGGCTGCCCCATCCCTGGAGGTGTTCAAGGCCAGGCTGGATGGGGCTTTGAGCAGCCTGGTCTGGTGGGAGGTGTCCCTGCCCAGGGCGGGGGGGGTGGAACTAGGTGATCTTTAAGGTCCCTTCTAACCCGAACCATTCTGTGATTCTATAAAAGTGATTTTGATTTTGCAAAGATTTGCGCTGCCTGAAGCAAATATCAATTGCTTTGGGAAATGCTTTTGCTAAACCTGTTTTTGCCTGCATCAACCGTCTCATGCCCTAGAAGGGGATATTCTCTAATGCTGAGCATCCAAAGGCTGGAGCTGTGGGAAGGGTGCTCCAAAGTTGTGCTCTGGCAACAGAGACAGGGGGTGACATCCATGGGACCACGTCCCAGTGCAAGGCACAGGGAAAACTGCCTGGGGCCCACCACTCAGCGAGGCTTGGCCAGGGCTGTGCGGACAGGCCGCAGGAAGATTTGCCAGCCCAGAGGAGATGCTGCGACATCCCCAGAGCAGATGCATGCTTGCTCCTTGTGCTGGTGGCCCTCCCCATTCACAAGTCATCGGCTGCAGCCATGGCCCCTCTTGAGCAGCTGGGGAGCGGGTCCCATGTCAGAGACAGGAGCTGGGAAGCAGAGATGGAGGCCATAGAGTCACACTGGCAGTGAGAGCATCAGTTATGTTTACAAAGGTCTTTTGGGAGGATTTTGCTTGGGAGCACTTGATGGTGGGCAGTGACACCCAAGTGACCTGGGCGAGGGGGACATTCAGGTCCAGCCACCAGGTCCCGCTGTGGACGGGGGTGTCAGCCCAGCCCCTGCCATGCTGCAAAGCAGACGAGAAGCAGAGCTCAACAGCTGAGTGCCTCTGGTAGGGCAGCAAACCATAGAGCGGCTGGAGCTGCTGCCGTGGTCTGCTGGCTGTGTGCGGGTCCAGCAGGCCGGAAACCCCCTTTCCACCGGCTGTGGCCATGGTCAGGTCCCAGGGAGTTACTCGATGCCACAGCATGCGTCCTTCCCTTCCCGGCTATTGAAGCACACCTATGCCCCTGTGAATATAGAGCCTGCAGGCAGCTGGAGGGAGAAGGAACAGACTTTTAAAGACCCTGTGCAGCCTGTAGGCATGCATGAGTAATTAACCAGTGTTAGCACTGAGGCAGAATTCAGAACCTTAAAGACCGGTGTGGCAGGTCAGGTTAAAGCAGGCTGACTTTCCAGTGCACGGTCTGAAGAGCAGCTCTGAACCCAGGTGAGATGCTTGGATGCTTCTTCTCAGGCCTGTGGGCACCGCAGGACCCACTGACTCCAGGAGTCACCTGGGGCTGACCCCTGTTGAAACTCCTGTACATCGGGCACCCTTCGCTGGAGCCAACAGCAAGGAGGTGGTGGGCTCCTCCATGGGCAGCTGAAGCAGTGGCCAAACTGTGTGTGGGATCAGAGACACCCCAGCACAGACATCCCTCGGGCCCAGCTTTGCTTGTCACCTGCAGGGTTATCCTGTCTGCGCTCCCCGCTGCTGGGCTGTGGCAGGAGCCGTCCATCTCCAGCCTTTGCAGGGCACCCCAGGGATCCCATGGACCAGTGTTTCTTTAGCCATGGTCTAGGAAGTCTGTAAGGCAGGCTTCGTCTGGAAACTCCCTGTTCAAGGATGGAGGTTTCCTTGGCTATGGTTATTTGAGGAAATTCCCCTGGCCTCAGGAGCTTCTATCAGATAAATTACATGATTGCTGTTGCAAATTTTCCTGTGGGATTATTTGGAATTATTAAGTGGTTTCCTGGGCTTTGCTGACACAGATGATTGATGGCAGAGGAGATGAGATGCTCCCAGGAACTAGGAATTTCCTGGCCAGTTACCTGTGCCATTGCAGTTCCCTGGCGCTGAGCTGCTGTGCATGGGGCTGTCGCTTGCCCTGGCCCTGCAGTGAGCCCTGTAAACCTGGGGACTGTCCAACACTGCGCCCTGTTCATGGGGTGGGTGTAAATTTGCGATGGATCACTCGGTGAGGACCCGGGAGCCTCCTTCCCCACAGGCCCCCACAAGCCCCGAGGGAGGCTGTCCCTGGGACAGAGTATCACAGCCCACCTTATCCCACAGTGACGTACGGGGCACAAATTGTACACCAAACTTCATGTCTATGGAGAACTTTGCCTTAATCTTCTGCTGCTCCTCTGCGGGTGCAGTTCTGGGCTGGGAAGAAAAGGCCTGAGCAGACAGCCGTAATGTGCCGCATCCTGCCCTACGCCTGCATCAGCACCCACAACCCTCGCTGTGCAGACCCCATGCGTCACTGCCACAGCACACGATGATGGCAGGAGCTATCATCTTCATCTGGTCAAACCTAGCCCCAGGGCCACCCTGTGGGCAGCAGCTTTAACTGGGAGGGGAAAGATTTGCCAACAGCAGTTTGCCAGTGCTCTCAATGAAATCCCTGAGACTGACTTTCTGCTCAAGTTTTGTGGCGCCTGTTGCTTCAGAGCTGCCAGCTCACAGGTGCTTCTAATCACTCCTCCAATTAACAAGAGCAAAAGGTGCTTAACATGCTACTCACCATTAGCCAGGTCCCTGAACATCCATCACCTGCCTCCCACGTGAGCTCTACTCATCGTGTGCGTGAAACTAAAGCAGAGCCACCAGCCATGACCGCCCCTGGATGGAGACAACAGGCAATTTCACAAACTCAAATTACACAGCCCTCAACTCTTTAAAAACTGTTTCTGTCCTGGCACATTTTTCTCTCGATGACTCCAATTGATTTTGCTTCTAGGGAGGTTTCCTCAGCAGGATCTGCTGCCCACATGAGCTTCATGTGCTTTGCTTTAACCCAAAAGTTCATTCCTGTGACTTCTCCAGCCCTGGCATCACTGTCAGTTCCTCGGGGAAGCTGGTTTGATAGCCGGCCCCCAGCACCTCCCTGTGTGGCATTGTGGGATGATGCTTGTGTTGCCCCCATGGTCCCTAACAGACCCTTTCATCCCTTTGGGTCTCTAAGGGTTATTCTCAGGGCTTGCCCAGTTATTCTAGCTTTCCTTCTTCACAGGCCATAAAGCCAGCCAGGCCCATGCTTCAATGTTTTTTCCATATGCATGTACCCAGGAAAGGTAAAATCCTAGAAATGAGGGAACCTTTGGAAAAACCTAATGCCCTGCTGCCTGGGACCTGGCTCTCCCAGGAACCTCGACAATGGAGACTTCAGCCCTTCTCCGTTCATGACTGGGAAGATTTTTCCTAGTGTCTACCTTGAATTTCCCTGTGATAATTTAAGCCTGCTTCTCCTTGCGTTATCCAGCATGGGCAGATTAATCCTTTCCTCGTTGCAGGAATCATCTACATTCCTGCAGACTGTTGCTGCAGCCCCCTACCTCTCTCCTCTCTCCTACCAATTAAGCAGTCCCACGTCTTGCTGGTTTTTCTTGCCGGTCATGTTTTCCAGGTCTCTGACATCCTTCTCTGGATCATCTCCAACCAGCCCAAAGGGCAATGTCCAGACATAGCTGCCTTCTCCAGTCACCGCTTCCCGGTGAAAGGCAGAGCCATCTCCAGCATCTCTGAAGCCCTCCCGGTTATGCATCCCGGCATCATGTTTGCCCCTTTTTAGCTGTTAGCCCCGTGCTCTGCTCTGATTTATTGAAATGTCATGTCCTTCCCCACAAAATTACTCGCTTGCTTCTTGCTCCACATTTCTTGTTTATATAATGGACTGGTTGTGCTGGGACGCTGGCGGCGCTGTGCTGTGCTGCGTGGTGTCCTGCTTCTCAAGCCTGTTTATCTAATTTGTCAGTGAGGGTGGCGTGGACAGAGGGTTTGGGGTTAGGAATCTGCTTCCCAACATAATTCCCACCCTTCCTATCTTCCTATTTTGTCTGCAAGTCCTGTATTCCGTTATCTCATCTACTGGCAGCTGCAGCCCAGAGGCAGTTATCTGAGCTGGGGCCAGCACTCATTTTATAGCAGGGTTAGGCTGAATATGATCTGCAACTTTCTTCTGAGCTTCTTTTATGAATCTGTGTCAAAAGCCTTACAAACATCAAGATATGCACACTGCATTTCCCATTCTTCTGTCAAAGGGGAAAATCAGATTGGGTTTGCTACATGTTGCCCATGATCGGTGGCTTCTCCTCCATGTGCTGTCCTGCGGAGTGCTGGGGCTGCTTCACTGCTTGTCCTGGTGTTTCCCAGGGGACTGAAGCTGCGCTGAGAACTCTGTGGTTTTCTCTTCTTTTTAAAGAGCCGCACAGCATTGCCCTTCTGCTGCCCCAGCCCCCCAGTTTTGGCTATAACCCTCCTGCTCCGGGCTCTCCTGCTGCCAGCTCTGCCTGCATCCGCAGAGAGGGCTGCCAGGCCTGGCCTGCCTGCACCGCTGGGTCTCTCCAGGCTCCTCAGCCCTGTTCCCTACAAAGCCATTGCCCTTTCACTGGTGCTAATTGCACACCCCGGCTGATCCAGGCTGAGGCAGTGAATGCCCCTGGCACTGCAGTATCCCCATCTAGCGCTTCCCCTTCCCATCCCACAGCATCAGCCCTGGCTGTGCCTGTCCCCCTTCCTCTCCATGCTCTCTCATTGCCTTGCTCACTGAATCCTTTCCTTTTCCCTTTGGCCTTCTTGATTTTGCATTCCAAGCTGATGCATTTACATTCAAACCTGCCCACCCGCTTCCCCGCCGCTCCCCAGCCAGCTGGCCCGAGGCTCGTCGTTTGGAGAGAGCACGGGATGCTCTCCATCCTGCCATGGCCTTCGGCACGGTCTCCCGCAGCCTCCTTGCAGCCAGGCTGGTGAGATGTGGACTGCAGAAATGGCGATAATGGGGGGCTGGAGCACGGGATGCTTGGGGTGCACAGGGGCAGGACCAGACCCAGCGGGCTCGGGGAACTTGATATAAGGACAAGCCTTTCCCCATGAGGGCGGTCAGCCCCCGGCACAGGGCTCACAGAGGTTTGGGCTCTCTCCTTTTGAAGGTATTTGAACCCTACCTGAACAAAGCCCCGAGCACCCTGGTCTAACTGTCCCTGCTCGGCGCAGCGTGTTAGACCAGGCCTCCCCGCAGACCCCTTTTCTCCATTCCAAGCTCTGGCTCTTTCCCTTCGCCAGACAAGGATCTCCTTCATGTCTCGGATGCATTCATCCCACTTATTTCCCCGTGCCCTCTGCATCCACACCCTGGAGGTTAGAAGCAAAGCCAGAACCTTTCACTTCTACTCACCTCTTCCTGAAAAAAATCTCTTTTAATGCCTTGAGAGTGTTTGCGGGACAGGCTGTCCCTGCTGTCCTGATTCCACACTGGCCACTCAGGTAGGGGCATTCTCCGTGACCACGATGTCCTGGGCTTTGGGAAGTCTGACAGTTGCTCACCGAAAACCCCTCGGCGTGCAGTGCAGCCGCAGTGGCAGGATGGCAGCCAGGTTCTCCCTGGATTGCAAACCAAAGGTATCCAGCCTTAATATACAAAGCAACACATTCCTCCTTAATCCCCTGCCTGCCTTTCCAGAACAAGCTGCATCCTTCCATATTAATATTCCAGTCATGTGGCTGAGCCCACCAAGCCTTTGTTATGCCAATTAAATCATAATCTTGATCACACATTAAGACTTCCAGCTCCTTTTGTTTATCCCCCCCAGCACACCCCACCAGGGCAGGCATGCGGTGGGCTGACGCCCTTTCCTCATCCGTGCCCAAGGGTTGCGCTGGAAATGCCACCTCCCAGGTCACCTGTGACTCCTTCAAGCTGCGGACGGGGAGCTGCAAAGCCATCCGAGCGCCAGAGCCGGAGTTGGGCCAGTCCTGGGGGAGCCGGGCAGCACTGGGGCCGGCGAGGCGGGCACCCCTTCTCCTTCCATCACCAGCGCCAGGAGGTGGAGTGAGGGTGGCCAGGGAAGAAGGCAGAGGGAGGGGGAGCACACCCAAGCTGGGCTCTGAACATCATCTGGCTCAGTGGAGCAGCCCCCAGTGCTGCTGGAGGCTGCTGTCGGGCAGGGGGGACGCTGCCAGGGGCTGCCTGTCCCTGCGCAGGCAGCACGGCAAGGGGCCAGCGGGAGGGACGGGACCCCCCGGGCCCCTTTTTGTTGGCTGCAGAGTCAGTAACGGTGTGAGAAAGGGCTGTGTGTCTGTGTGCACGTGTGTGACAGCAGCATCCATCTCGGTCTGCAGCAGACTCCCAGCACAGCATCGGAGCCGGGAAAAGCCAGGTTTGGGGTATTCCAGCTGCAAGGCAATACTTGGGCATTTTAAGTATCTGGTGTAAATCCAAGCTCTGGACACACTTCCCTGGGGCATGAGCCCTCTCCCGGAGCTTCATACTTGCTCATCAACACTGGCGTGGAAACACGAGCCCCTCAGCCCTGCCCAGAGCAGCCCCGAGCGGTGGGATGGTCCCGATGCTCCCTGCCCGTGCTGCCCCAGCGCGTCCTGTGAATTTGAGGTAGGGCCGAGTCTTCATTACCCAGAGGCAAACCATCTCACAGCAGAGCCCAGGGAAATCAAAAGTGTGAAGGAAAATTAGCTCATTAAACAGCCATCAATGCAAATGCAAGGAGCGCTGATACCCTCCCGCTGCATCCATACAATTATTTGCTGGATCCGGGCAGAGACAAACCCAAGTGCTGGGCAGGCAGCAGCAGGGGACACGTTTGCTGGGCTCCCCGGTGTGCCTGGCACCCCTGCTGGCGCTGCACATCCCCGGGCTGGTGGTGGGCCAGCAGAGCGGCTTTTGGGAGCCACTCGGCTGGAGCGGGATGTGCCAACTGGCCCTGTCAGCCCCCCGGCACGGGCAGCGCCTTCCCACCATGGAGTCCCCCCTCTGCTTGCCAACACCTCCCTTTTGTCACAGCACCTTGCAGGGAAACAAAAAGCTGTTGGGAGACGCTGGCCCTTCGGGAGAAGAGCGTGGTCCCCGCGCACCACCCCAGGCCAGGCTGTTTCCATAGCTTTCCAGGGAGGTTTTTTCCCCGCCGTGATCCTAGGGCACATGAGCTGGGTGTGAGCCAGAGGGATGGCCTGGACACAGGGAACCAACAGCATCCAGGGCGGCAGGAGCAAAGCCAGAGCCAGGCTCTTCGCTGTGCAGTGGGGGGACAAGGGACAATGGGCGGACGCTGGGATGAGAGAGGCTGAGGCTGGTGCTGGAGACCTCCAGAGGTCCCGTGAGTCACCCCGTGATCCTCTGAGCCAGGGTCTCTGCTGAAGACAAACAAGGAAGAAAATAATAAGGGAATTTTTAAAGGTCTCACATTTTAGGGCAGCAATGCTGTGCTGGAACCAAACACCATGTGATGGGGAAGTTTCCTCTCTGAAAGCAAAACTAATTTTCCCTTTCCTTGACACAATGAAATAATTTACTCCTTTTGGAGATGTCATAGCAATTCTTAGGGAATTAAGGCAATTTGATTCCTTATAATTTTTGTTACAATCCCTGGCAAACCAGCGCAATTACTTAGAGGAAATTAATGGCACTGAATATTTCCAGTTCTCCATGTGGGCAGAGGGAAGAACTGTAAATCCTCCGCCATATGCCCCTCGCCTGCCTAAATGCTGCCTTTTACACAGCTGCCTGTCCCTGACACTGGGCAAGGGGATAGTTTGGTGCCTGCGGTCACCGATGCCCAGCCCGGTGTAGGCAGCGCCCTTGAATGGCCCCCCAGGACCCCTCGGACACCCCCATGCAGCCCCATCGGGTGCATGGCATGGCCCTGGGGCATCAGCTCTCTGTTACTGACGGGGAAAGTGAGTCAGGGAGCAGCCGGGCCATCAGCTCCTGCCCAATGCGCCCTGTCAAGGGGACAAGGCTGTGGCAGCATCTCCCTCCTCCTGCAGACAAATCTCTGCGAGGTGGGGGGGGGCTGGAAAAATGAGCCCCCTCCCAGGCCCATGCTCTGTGCTGGGAGCACATGGGCACGGCCGCACTCAGGGCACGGCCATGCCGAGTGCTTATTAAGCACCAGCCACTGAAAAGAACAAAATTCAGTGCCACGAGAGTGTCAGTTAGGACCAGTCCATTACCGAGCCCAATGCTGGCACGAAGGAAGGGCCTCGCTCGCCCCATTTTGTCACTGTCACAGGGACTTCTCACCGGGGGACAGTGATGCAGCGCTGTCACTGGCAGCACCATCCCAGAGGAGGGAAGGCTGAAGGACAGGATTTGTTCTGGCCCAAAGCAGGTAAGTTGTGGGGGAGGAGGGAACCAGGGACAGGGCAAGGCAAAAGCAAACAAGAAAAACTTCAGACACATGTTTTTGGGACAAAAATGCGGGTTTCTGGCAGGACCAGTCAGACAGGTGAGAAAGAATAGGGGCATGAGGAGGAGACACCTCCAGCAGGTTTCCAGCAAGGGCAAACTCCAGGGGAGTGGGAGGGGGTTAATGGGGTGTGAGTGTGTTTTGGGGAGCCCCTGGTGCCCTTTCAGGCAGAGAGACCCTGAAGGAGGACCGCAACCTCAGCCCAAGGTCACAGCACACACAGGAGCTCACCATGAGACACCATGCAGGGAGGTGGCTGCGCTCCCCTGCGTCTCCACAGTGTCCTCAGCCATCACCCTGCCCCACCGCTCGCCAAAGGTGACCCCGTGTTCCCTGCCCCCCACGTCCTGGGTGGCCCTGGCTCCTGCGGCTGTGCAGGAGGGGGCTGGCGTGTGGCACCCAGTGAGACAAAATGAGGTCCTCAGCTGCTCCCACCTCCAAACACCGGAGTGTTTTATAGCCAGCGTCTGGCTGCAGGCTGGGGCTCCCGCTCTGGCTGAGAGCATCATGCTGGTGCATCTCAGTAGCTTGTAGCCACTGCTCACCTGGCACCATCTCTGTGAGCACCATCCCTGTGTGCACCATCCTTGTGTGGTCATGGTCAATGGCAGCTCAGAGGTGGCCATGTGCTGTGGCAATTTTAGTGCCATCTGAGCTGCCACGAGGAGCCTGTGCAGGAGGAGATGCATGGCTGGACTGGCAGCTCCTCTGCTTTCCCACTCCAGGACAGCGGGAAGCCCTTGGTTTGTAACACAAAGGGCTGGATTGGGGCATCAGCATGATGGTCTCATCACCCGTGATCTCTGTCTCCCTGGAGGGGAGATATTCATAGAGAAAGCCCCAAGTCGGGAGCAGAGATATCTGCATCAGGTGGCGAGTCGATCTTTGTTAAGCCTGGGGTGACTTTTCTGCACCTCTCGTTGCACCCTACTCCCCAGGGAGACCTTCAAGCTGCCCAAGGTTCAGCCTGGACCAACCCTTCTGAGATGTCCTCTGCTCCGACACTGGTGCGGTGCCTCCTTCCTACTGCCACAAAACACTGCTGGGGTCAGTGCTGCCTCCCCGCATTCATAAAATCACAGTATGGGGTTCATAGCTGGAAATCTTGAAGCTGAACATCCTAAAAGTGCTGCAGCAAAAGTGAATCTGTGTCCAGGGGTGCCCAACAGCAGCAGAGCATCCCACTGCACGGGGCTTCATCCTGCGTCAGGGCCGTGCCAGGGCATGCCCGCCATGCGGGACCCAGGTGGCTGCACAGCCCTCTCAGAGTTGCTCACCCTCCTATTTACAGGCAGTAATTAGGGTGCTCCTCTCGGCCTCATGCTGTGGGAGACCAGAGCTGGGGCTCATGGCCTCTCGTGGTGCCTCCCTGTTCCCTCCTGCATCCCCAGGCCATTCTGCTGGCGCAGGAGGAGAACGGGATGGTGGTGCCGCCGGCGGTGCCCAGCGCGGCACAGCTGCTGGTGCTGAGCTGCCCGCACTGCCCGCCCGTGCCTGACATCCAGCGTGTCCAGGGGAGGTTTTGCTCCAGCTGAAAGGTCCCGGGCAAAGTGAAATAAAAACCCAGCGAGAGCTTCCCCTGCCTGCCTGCCAGCGGGGCTGGGGCTCCCCTTCCTCCCCGCCATGGGCAGGCTGACGCTGCCCATGGCCTCGGCACTGGCTGCCCGTCGCGGAGCCAGGGACATGCAGCTTCTTCAAACCCTGCCCGCAGAGGCCATCGGGGCGACCCTGCCCGCCACGTGGCGAAGCAGGTGTCAGCACGGAGCAGGTCCCAGGACACCCAGCACCTGCCAGTTATCATCCCCGGGGTCCTGGGACAGCGTGGCACCAGCTACCCCCGTGGTGTCCCCTCTGGCTCCCCGCCACCGTCCCCTCCGTGGGAGAGCCCCGAGCGTGGCAGAGCTCCACTCTGGCCTCCCCTCTCACAGCAATCAACGGCCAAAAATATTGCTTAGTGCCTGAATGGCTAAGCAACTGCTTAGGAAGTGAATTACTACTTAATTACAGAAAATTATGAGGAAATTTATTTTCAGAGCGATAGCAGGTCTGGTCTGACATGAATTCCTAACAACATGACATTACTCTCTCCAGGAAAGGGAGCTGCTGCCATACCGGGGTTTGTGCCGGCACCAGCACCCAGTTCAGCACAGTTTTGCTGCAACAGGTTTCTGCAGAATAAAGACGGGGCTGTGGGTTGCAAATGGCCATGCTGGGGTGTCCCCAGTGTCCTCGGCCTCGCCAGGAACATGCAGGGGATGGTTGTGCATGATTGCTCTGGACCAAATAACAAATCCCATCCCCAGGGCCATATGGTCAGTGTTTCAGAAACAGCAGCACCAGCAATCGCTGTGAAATTTAAGGCAGAAAAGCTCTAGTATTCCCAAGGTAAAAAGGCTGCGGGTGGGCAATGTGCACTCACAGCCCAGAAAGCCCCCCGCAGCCTGGGCTGCATCCCCAGCAGCATGGCCAGCAGAGCAAGGGGGGGGGATTCTGCCCCTCTGCTCCGCTCGGGGGAGACCCCCCTGCAGTGCTGACTCCAGCTCTGGGGCATCAACAGCAGAAGGACATGGACCTGTTGGAGCGGGGCCAGAGGAGGCCCCGGAGATGCTGGGAGGGCTGGAGCCACTCTGCTGTGAGGACAGGCTGGGAGAGCTGGGGGGGTTCAGCCTGGAGAAGAGAAGGCTCCGGGGAGACCTTCAAGCCTCTTCCAATCCCTAAAGCGGCTCCAGGAAAGCTGGGGAGGGACTCTGGATCAGGGAGTAGTGCAATAGGACAAGGGGGAACAGTTTTAAACTGAGAGAGGGGAGATTTAGATGAGATATCAGGAAGCAATTCTTTCCCATGAGGGTGGTGAGACACTGGCCCAGGTTGCCCAGAGAAGCTGTGGCTGCCCCATCCCTGGAGGTGTTCAAGGCCAGGTTGGACGGGGCTTGGAGCAACCTGGGCTGGTGGGAGGTGTCCCTGCCCAGGGCAGGGGGTAGAACTAGATGGTCTTTCAGGTCCCTTCCAACCTGAACTATTCTGTGTGATTCTGTGTATATGAAACCTCCAATGGAAGCAGGGGGACGCGAGGGTCCCTGCCACACTGGTCCTGCTGCCCCAAAGCACCCGTGGCGGCAGGGACGGTGTCCGATCGGAAGGATTTCCACACAGCACCGTGCGCAGCAGCCACCCTGCACCCACCCAGCTGCTCCCAGACTCCTACAAGGTGCCAGGAGCTGCTCTGGGATGGCCAGACCAGAGCTCAGGGTCACAGGGCATGTCCTGAGCAGAGAGAGCCCCTGTGGAAGAGAAGTGTGTGGGGGCAGCACCCCTGCCTGCCCTCTCCCCCCGCCCGGGAGCCCCCTGACCTTCAGCAGGAGCCCTCAGTGCTCCCAGCTTCCCGACACCCTCCTGCCTCCTGGCCATCGCCGCTGTTAAAATAAATCGACAAAATAAACCCAATTTGGACCGTAAGTGTATTTTCTTAATCTGAAAGGAAGAGTCCTGCAGTCAATAAGCAGCAGAGTCCCCAAGGGCTCTTACTGCCGAGGAAGAACCGAGCCATCGCTATGCTAACAAGTATATTAGCTAATGAAAACAGTATTTAAAATAATCACAATATTTCTTTATTTGCATGTAAAGATGACATAATAAAAGATAATTAGCAGCATGTGAAGCAGTTCTACTACTCAATTTTCTCAGTTTAGCTAATTAATTATCTTAGCAAAATGCATCATTATGGCTAATTTTAGAAAATCTAGCAGCTGCAAGGTCATAGTGGGAACAATTTCAATTTGTAATTGGAAGAAACATGAAAGTGAGTCAGATAATCTTTTATTAGATAATAATAATAATAATGAATCACACAGGCATGTATATTAAGTACTTTAAGAGGCAGAAAATGCACTGAATCATTTAATAATGTCATCAAAAGTGCTTCCGTCACAGGCTGTTGGGGGAGCGTGAGGGCCCTCGGCCTTTGTCCCTGCTTGAAAGGACACGTGTCCCAGCGCTGGCTCGGGGAAGCCTCTGTCGGGATGCGGGGCTGGAGTGCTGCGGGAGGGCTGCTCCGGGACCCCCAGCCTCCAACCCCAGCTCTTGCCGCAGTGCTCCCGGGCCTGGGCAGGGGGGTGGCCACGGCCCCGTGGGGACACCCCCGCTGCTGCTGGGCTCTGCCCTGCCACGGGGAGCAGCAGCCTGTTCCCCCAGAGCCGGTGAAGGGGATGGTGCCGATGTACCGTGGCTCCTCTCATCGCACCGGCACCGGCTCCGGGGCAGCCCCGCGAGCCTTTCCCTCACTGCCGGGATGAACTGGCCCATCTCCACCTTTCCCAGTAAAACCTTTGTGAGAAAAGCTGGCGTGAGCCCCAGAGCCGTGGTGCATCGCCTCTTTCCTTCACCCCCTGTTTGGGTTAAAGGCAGAGTTGGGACCCCGTGTGTGGAGCAGGTGTTTTTGACACAGAACATATAATAAAGCAGAAAACATCATTGGTCTCCCAGGAAGAAGAAAGCAGGTTTAAACCTTGTGTGTGCCCAGGTGAGCCTGCCCTCGGCCTCTGCTGTGCCCCGGGTGCTGCCCGCAGCCTCTGGAGCAGCGCTGGGAATGAGGCATTTCCCACAAAGCAGCACACAAAGCCACGCCGTCCCCACAGCCGACAGCCAGGGCTGAGACCCCCGGGATGCTCCTGGTTGCCACAGCAACACGCTGCCCTCCTCCATGATGCTGTGATGGGGCTCCTTGTCATGGCGATGCCCCAGTGGCCCCCACAGCCCCAGGATGCCCCGCCAATGTGGCCCGTGGACACCCCCGTGTCACTGGCACAGCCCAGAGTCATCCCAGCAGCACTGATGTGGCCCAGGGACACTCCAGTGGCACTGACATGGTCCAGGGGCGATCTGTCAGCGCCAGCACAGCCCAGGGACATCCCATCAGAACCTGTCTGGCCTGGGGACAGCCCATCGGCACCCACAGCACCTGCATTGCCCAGGGGACACCCCATTGGCACCCACCACCCAAGCGTGCGTGCTGGAGGATGCCCACAGCCATGGCTCAGTCCAGCTCCCCTCTCCTGACAGACACATGTTCACTGCCAGCAGCCAAATAATATTTTCTCAGCTTAAAGCAGTAACTAAATTATGTTTCACCCTGGAAAATTATTTGTAATGCAATTTGGCCCCATTTGTGGTCAGAATTAGCCATGCTGCAGCGAGAAAAATAGGCGTATTGGGCATCAGCGTGCGGTGTTTCTCCTGCTTCCTCCGGCAAGTTTATAGGAATTGAGCTGACGAAGAGGATGGTGGAGGGTGCTGGGGATGAGACATCTCTTCTGCAAAGCTCCCGGCCCCTCCACTCGCCTGGGCTGGGCAGGATACGGGGCACAGGACGACTGCCGGCGGCTGCGTGCCCCACAGAGCAGCTCCCCACAATTAACAGTGAATTAGAAATTGATTCTGATTCCTGGCCGCAGTGGAGGCTGAGGCTGACTGTCCCTGGGCTGCTCCACACTGTGGCCACTCCTGCCTGCATCCCTGGATTTGTTACTCCTGTTTTTACAGCAATAGACTGCTGGTGCCTCCAAAATCTGCCCTGGCGCACGACAGCCGTTCCACGACTCTGTTTACTGCCTCAGCATGAAACACCATCGCTGCGTGGGAGGAGCTTTAATAAAAGAACGGCCACCCAAAGAGCTGCTTGGTGCTGCTCCTGGACAGGTTCTCGTGCCCCGAGGAAGCCGGGTGGTGGTGGAGACACCTGAGTTGCCCTTGAGCTCCTGGGCTTCCTTGAAGCTGAAGTCTGGTCACCACCACACACACACAGCCCCCTGCACACAAAACACCTCCCGTTTCCACGGGCTCTGATGATGAAAAGGCATTTTCAACTCGAGGCCCTTAAATGAGCTTTCCAGCCTCCCGAACAGCTCAGCAGTGGCTGGTCCCTCCCCAACACCGCTCCTCCCAAGGGCCCTGGGCTGGGAGGGTGCCCTCAGCCCCCCGACCAGCCGCTGTTCCTGCCATCAGCTCCCCCCGGGCACCCTGAGCCACCCCTCAGGGCTGCTGTGCAGGATGGGGCTGAGGAACCAGGGGCGCCATCCTACTCTCACCAGCAGTGCTGGGGCCGGCGTGCTGGCAGACCTGCAGCTCCCCGCAGGAGGGTCCAGAGGCTGCTGTAGCTCAGGGTCAGGCTCCGAAGCTGCAGGCATCCTCGTGCTCACCAGCACAGCTCCGGGTGGGGAGACGCAGCTCATGCCCAACCCAAGGCTACCAGCAAATTTATCAATAAACTGGAGGAAAAAAGAGGGGGGCTGGGGGTAGCTTGGGGTGAGAAGCGCTGGTGGAGTCCCAGGCACCCCAGGGGCAGCACATGGCAGGAGGGATTTTGACCAGTTCTGGTGACCTGCCACCAGCCTACCTGCACCTCAGCGCAGCCAAGCGCAAGTTCATTTATGCAGGAACAAAGGCTGAAAACCTGTGTTATGAGAACCACAGCAAAGCAAAGGATTTCTGGGGAGAAGCAGATGTGAGCTGAAGAGCAGCTCCCTGTGCGGCTGAACCATGGCCAGAAACTGCACTCTGCAAAATGAAATTGGGGAAAAGCCACTGGGAAAGTGAAGGGAAGAAGGCTGCAGTGAGGGAAAAGCCCGCAGCCGTGGGCAGGACGTGTGGCAAGGACAGACCAGGTTTCCCAGCCCCTGGGAGAAGGATGGACCATTCTGCCCTCTGCCTTTTGCCTCCTTTGTAGGGAAGGAGGAAGCATCAGGCCTCCAAACTGAACCCCAGAAAGCCCCCTCTGCTACTGGCCCTGTGCTTTGGGACTGCAGAGAAAGATTATCAACCATTTCTGTCATTCTTCAGAGATCAGCGTGGGACCTGCCCTGACCTCCCTTAGAAGCAAGGCAGTGAGGAGCTCAGGGAGGCGGCCCCTGCTGAAGTTATGGAAGAGGGAGCTGGCAGGAAAACCCACATTCACGTTGGCCTGTTTGAGGCTTCTGGAATGGTCCCTCAGGCAAGTCAACGTGCGGATGGCTCACGAAAGGCAGACATCCAGAAGGCAGTGTCTCATCTCACGTTAAGAGCTGCTGTGAAGGTGAGGTGCCAGCGACAGCGCAGGGGAACCAGCAGGTAACTGCCCTGGTGCCTGCGCAGTAGAGCACCGGGACACACAGACAGCCCTGCCAGACCACACACCGCAGCTGACACCCAGGGAACCCGCAGCAAGAGTGTGTCACCTCCCTGGGAGCTTGGAGATGGTCCGTGGGTGGTTTGGCTCATTGTTCAGAGGCTGGAGGGGCACTGATGAACCCCACCCCTGCCACAGGTCTCCTGGAGCTCTCCTCACTCCCCAGCGCTGGCTGGGAGATGGGACCCTCCTGCGCTGCTGCCCAGCTCTGCGCCTAATCCAAACAACAGAGAAGTTAAATTCTTTATCCTCGATCCACACAGTGATAAGAGCTGTCTCCAACACTCACAGGACTCCGCGCTGCATTTTAGCCACAGGCTCCACGGCAGCGGCTGCCCCAGGGTGTCAGCAGAGCCACTCACCCACGCCCAAGCCTCTGGAGAACATCTGCACTGCAGGAGCATCAGGTCTCCCTTTAACAGCTGCGTTTCCAAGTTTTCATTCCCCATACTGTCGAGATGCAACGTGATTTCCTTAAATATAAGCTGGTGAAGTTACCACAGTTGCTGGGTAGCAGAGGGTGCGCAATTTTACTACAGCCGTCTGCTGTTTCCCTGGGAAACACCTCTATTGGCTGATAGTTTCAACCAAAGGCATTGGAAAAAATATTAAAAATGGACAACTGCAAAGTTACTAGATAAGAATCTTTAAAATTTATTGGACTAATTGTGTTACATTCAATATTTGATGTGTTTCTCTTGGACAAAGAATTGGCATAAATACAAACAAGCCTTTGTGTGCCTTCCCTAAACAAATAAGAGATAAAGTACTAGAGACAAGGGAACATAGTTCACATCTTCATATTTACATTTTGCCTTTACTTTACAACTTAGCGCCAGGAATATTTACAGAAAAATACAGTAAGAACAAAAAGATCATGTCTTGGCAACATACAGAAATTCATACAAATTGTATATGATTTGAAGCACATGGTACCTGGCATTCTCATTTCTAATTGCTCCTGCTAAAATCCATGTGGAAAAGGTCTGTGTTTGCCTTCAAATACATCACTCAATTACACAATCATTAAATCACATCCAATTTGTGTTAGATTGAAATTTAGTTCTCTCGTCTTTCTGGGCACGCAGAACCTCGCAGGAAAGAAACACGGTCACCTCTGGAGCAGGCAGCGGGCAGAGCCGGCCGAGCAGCGAGGGGCTGCTCTTCCCCACGGCCTCCTGCACACGTTGCTATCCACAGAGCCACCTCCATTTCCACAGGCACCGTCCTTCCCATCTCCTGTTTGCTGTGAGGTTGTAAGGCCTTTTTTTTTTTTTTAAAGTACCTTTAAGCAAAATGCTTTTCTTTAAGAGTCTTTATTAAGGTACTAAAGTTTCTGTAATTTCAACACTGTGTTTAACAAGGTGACAATGGTCCCCCCTCTTTCTGCGCTGTTACAAGGATGCCATCATTTAAAGCGGAATAATGAACTCAAACAGAAAGGTCTTATGAAAAGAGAAAGTCTCAGTTTAGTTATCATGCCACATTTGCAACTCAGCGCTTGCAGCACTACATCGCCTGAGGCATCCAGGCCAAGGGCTCGCTGCGCAGAAAGCAAGTGGTCAACGCTTGTCGCCTCCCATGAACGGGAACGCAAACCCAAGCCACGTGTGTTGTCAAGTTGAAAACTCAATACAGCAGTTTGTGATGAACAAAAGAATCTGGATTCTTGACTAACATGTTCTGCAATCACAACTGAAATAAGGATCATTTGCTCTAACCCTTTTGGGGAAACAAGCTCAAGGCCGTACCCTGGACTAGCTGAAGCCATTGGAGCTTGGCCACTGACTTCAACAGGACATGGATTTCATTCCCAAATGGATGTTTTACATTTTATTATGAAGTCAGAGACCTCTCTGTGCACAGGGGAAGGAGGGACACTCCTTGCAGATACCTTCTACCAGCACAGGTCTGGCAGGGGCGCTCGCTGCTGCGACCAGCATCCAAACCAAGTGGGATGGCAACATGTTTCTGTAATTGCAACTTTTTTTATACTAAATTGCAACGTTCTTGAAGACTCACGTTTCCAGATAGCAAACCCCTATGCTTACGGCCAGGTCATACCACTAGTGTGTAACGTTAACCAGCTGGTTTTACAAATCTAATTAAGCAGGTTACAAATGCCCACTCCCCCGGTTGCGGGATCGGCAGCACCGATGTGCACAAAAGTTACCGTCTTTCAAGACTTCTGAAAAGTTACATTGCTTTCATGGTTGTTACTGCTTAAGTGGGTGCCATACCCATGTTTTAGATGAACATGGGAACAGACCCAAGACTATTCTTCAGCCAAGCACCGGCCTTTTTAAAAAGTAAATTTCCAGGCAGTCCATTTGGCTATCTTGGACTTTGTGGAAAATATCCAGGGTTTCCCCAGGTGCACACGTCTTGACGTTACTGACCGTATCCAAATGCCTGAAAGAAGTATCTTTTGCAGCTTATTACTATACGAGCCAATGGCTTTGCATATAACATACACTTAGCTATGGTACGTGGGTTTTGTTGTTAACGTTATTGAAGATGTGCAGACATTTGATTGCTCAGTATGTTTATTTGTTACACATGCATTGGTTATGCCTTTTAAATCGGTGGACTAAAGTGTGTTTGGCCATTAATTAGCTCCAATAGGTACATACAAAGTGTGGGTAAATTTAGTGTCCATGCATTAAATTGATTCTGGCAAGAGTTTGGCAGAGCAATGAAGCTGTCTGAGTTTCCCTCCCCGGCTTTGCCAACACACCCAAACGCTGCCTTGTAGCTCCTCCTGCCATTTGCAACCTGGGCATCACGCTAGCATGGGCCAGCCATCGTGCCTACT
Source organism: Dromas ardeola (assembly GCA_013398915.1). Lineage (NCBI taxonomy): Eukaryota > Metazoa > Chordata > Aves > Charadriiformes > Dromadidae > Dromas > Dromas ardeola. The sequence continues at coordinate 19,854 of VYZM01019996.1, forward strand.
TCTATGGTCATTTTCTTTATGTGGTTTCATTTTTCCATTTGTGATTCACCTGGATCAAAATCCAGAGCTCCTGAGTTGAGAGGCTAGTGTGCTTGTCCCCTGCAACAAGCACGTCCCCTAAAACCACTTTGGTTGACATCCTGAAAGTCCTTTCACATGTATTTTTAGGGGCCTGTTTAACTCTTTGTGAAAAACCACATGAAGAGACAGGAGCAGGGTATGTCCTTGGCAAGCTGAAATGAAACAGTTAAGACTGTTTCAGGTCAGAGCTGTTGCAAAAGGTAACTCTGAAATACCAAAATTAAATGACTGCAAGATATTACTGTAATGCATATTACAAAGCTAATAAAACCACTTTTGGAATAACGTGAGGAGCTCCCCAAATTCCTGCTTACACTCATACTCTCGCATTACCTGCTTATTGGAAGGAAAAGGACGCGTGCTGCTGCCAGTGATCACAAACTGCATCTACCCAGGAGAGCCAGCGATGATTCATTACTGCAACACAAGTTAAGATTGCGCTGGGAACCTGAAAGTGCTCCCGAGGCTGCCAGCGCCCACTGCAGCTTTTATATTCCAAATATTAAATTTGTAGTGGTAAACATCTTCTCCCAGCACATCCTTCAAGGCCTGAACATGTGAAATCCACAGTCTGAAAATGAAAACTTCTGACCTAGGTGAAAGGGAGCCGCCGCTGCTGAGCATGAGAAAGCACAGTAGATTCAAAACAATCTTAAGTTATAATTCCGAAGGGGCTTTCATGGAATGGCAAGTTAATGGTGAAAAAGAAGAATTCTTGGATTTTCTTTTTGAGTTGTTTTAGTCTGTTTAACAGGAGCTTCTGCAAAGTGTTGTAGAAGCTGCAAAAACTGCTTATGCTATAAATATCAGGCAGGAGGCAGCCCCAGAATCTCAGACTTCAATCCAATGGAAGGAAAGCAAGTGATGTTTACGCTTTTTATGGAAACAGTGAGTAGGTGATACAGACACTTCAAAATAAATTAAGTAACTGCATAAAAAAAATTAAAAAAAAAAATCGAGTTACTAAAATTAAATGTGACATTTTGCAACAGACCTGAGAGTCATAACCTTGTTTTTATATAACCAAAAGCTCTTATCTAGTAACAACTTATGTTGGAAAGTCAGGTAATTGCAGGTGTAGTTTGTTGTCAGCATGACAGAAATCTCGTACGTAGATGGACCCACCCCCAGCTGTAAAATACAGCATCTTGGCTATGAATTTCATGACCTGATGTTTCCAAGCAATTTTCCTCCTCTTGCCTTTGGTACACAAATTGGTTACAAGCAGTGAAAGATCTTCTGTTGAGCTCTGAAGGGGGGCTGAAAGTATCTTTTAAGTTCTTGCAGGGATAGTTAATGCTCTGAAACAAGACTCTCCTCAAAGGAGAGATCCTGCTCCCTTCTCCTTCAACATGTGGGCGTAGCAAGATGTCTGAAGGCAGGTTGGTTTGTACTTTTTTTTCTATCCTTATATGCAGAGATGACTTTGTTTTGATTGTTTTCCTCTCACAGAACAAGACACAGTTCCTAATTAGTCTGGAATAGATGATTGGGTGAAGAGATTATGTTGCTAGCATCCAGGAAGACTGGAATTAAGTAACCTTTTGAGGGTAGGTGAATTAAGTCAATATCCCAACTGCAGTGTTTTGGATTCATTTCTCATTCCTCCCACATGGTATCTGCTGACTTGTGCTAGAATATGATTTCCTGAATTCCAGAGGGCTGAGGAAATTTGTTGTTGTTATTTAGCTGTTTTCATTACTGTAGCCACCAAGCTCTGATCTAATTGTCCTGGAAGGATAATGGCCTAGGGGTTGCAGTTCTTGAGCCCAACCTCCTGGAAAAGTGAGGTATAAAATTCTGGCTCCAGCTGCCTGTTCCGGTATTTATTGACAATGTCTGCAATTTTCTGTTTTCGGCGGACATGTGGAGGGTTGTATGAATCGCTTTCCAGCCTCTTTCTCCGACAAATATTTATTACCGTCTGCCTCACTAAGAAACCTGAAAAAGAAACAACATTTGAATCAAGTTTAAACAAATTCAGGTCTGTGGCCCTTTGCTGGCTTCACAGCTAACGACAATTTTGGGTTCTGTCCCATCTAGAAATCCAAGGGAGATGCTGGGCACCACCAAGCAAGAACTTTTCTCATTGAGTAACAGAACCACGTAACAAATAACAAATAACCATGGTCCCCAGGCCTGTAAGGACATTTTACTGTGAAAAATGCATAAGAAAGGGACTAAGTCTGTGGTATTCTAAACTGGCTGGAGGAGGAGGAGGAAGATTTCTCTGCTTTGCCAGAGCCAAGCAACTGCCTGCAAAGGCACCTTCATGACCAAAAGGGGAAAGAATCCAGGGCAGCCAATACAAGAGCCACAGTGCTACAGTCCCTGGCCGTGGCACACGAGGACATGCAGAGCTCAGGTGGGCCCTGAGGTTGCACCAGGTAATGCCAGGGGAGCCTTCAGGATGAAAAAAGTACCCATCAGTGCTTTTTGCCAGTAGGAATTGCAGAGCCTTCTGCTTGGAACAGGGGAGGAGGAAAGACTTGATGGGTTGTGGCTGGGAACAGGTTTCTCTTCCCCTCACTGCTTTGCCACTGTTGTTACCTCGCTCATTCATACCACTGTATACGGCAGGGAGGAGAAAGCTGGCAGCAGACTTTATCCTATTTTATTCTGAAATGAAATTCATATGCCTCTAATGAAGTAAGCGCGTCCATTAACCCCTTTGCTGTTTCACAAGCACTTTCTTACAGGCTGAAACAGTGTCTTCCTTATTTAAAGGACTAGATTCCTGACTGCACACAAACCACATCTGCTCAACTTAAGAGACAAGACAAATTTCATTATATTAATAGTCCCAATGCAGCTGAAAAAATAGCCCAGGTCTAGGAAAACACACCTGATTCTTTTTCAGTACAAGCCATTGTCACCAGCTGAATTCACAAATGTTAGTTAAATGTCCAGTCTGGCTTCTATTTCCACATCACTGAATTAGGCATGCAAAAACCATAACCTGAAAGTCGCCCCAGCAGACCCCACAAGACTGGTTTTATGGTTCTGTACGAGTATCCTAATGTTTGTTTATTCATTTCACTCTGTCTTGTGAATTGCTCTCGTTGGAGCAAGATTTCCAGTTACTGAAGCGATAATAGCACAGATACCAAGACAGATCCACTAATCCAGCCAGGAACACAGACCCCTGTTAACACATGCCTGCAGAGTAGGTTAAGTATTTTTATTGAACACATTATAAAATTCTAATTGATGTGGATTTTAATTGCTATCTGGCTTCTAAAACAGAAGGAACAAACACAGCATACCAGCGCAGTCCAAAAATGCAGCAGTACCCTCTGGCAGTCAACTAGCACCAGCACCTTGGCTCTCAGTGCTAAACATTAGGGTCACATTTCTGATCTCTCTTATCTAAATAACAGGCATTTACCTTTTCCTTCCACCGTTACTACTTCCAACCCTTCACTTCTCTCCTACTACAATTGCAGGGGAGCCCTGCTTCGCTGCCAGCTAAGTGCTGACCACCTGCTCCCTCTGCTGTTCCTGCTGCCACTGTTGCTGCAAAAGGCACGTTTTATTTTGTTCTGCCATGCCCAATACTTTTTCCAATTAAAGATTCCGGACAATGTATTCTGCAGATATTAGTATTAAATAAAAAATAATATCAAAACATGAGCGTTCCTAAAAAAATCTTTAGCTTACCAAGAGCTCTCCTACTGACTATCATTCCATCCACCAATGGGATAACCATATTGAATTTCCCAGTTGCTCCTTGTAGTTTTATCCGGAATAAGCCAGTGTTTAAAGGATGGATGAAGATCACAGGAACTTCCTTCTCAGGAATGGTAGATCTTAAGGGAAAAAACACAACTGTTAAAGCAGTTTTATAGCACTGTTTCAATTAATCCATAGATGAAAACTGACCACTTTAAGCATTAAAAGAATGTTAAAAAAATGTCTTGTGGCTAAACCAGCAGGACTCCTGTGTGCGTCCTCTGGACTTTAGAAGGGTTATATCAACCGTACTGTTTCTATGATTGCCACCACAGAATTTGAGTCCTGCTGACAGGGCTTTAAGCCTCGCAACACACACGCAGCATTAACCACCTCGCAAGGGAGTAAATCAGGAGGGAGGCTAAAACACAGACTCAAGATAAAAACTACACATTTTCTGTTCCTTAATTTATGTTTAAACTGCAGTGATACGAAAAGCACTTTCACTTTTGCAACAAAAAAAATCCACTGAGGAAACTCATCTATCTTTTTTAACGTGACTGCCTAGAGTTTCCAGGGTTGCCTGTGAAAGTTAAGAATGCAAATAATCTCATCATGACTTCTTCTGAAGTGCAGCCTAAACTGTTGTCCACAAGAATCAAGACAAATAATGAAAATAAGAGCAGTCTTACCTTAGAGAAGCACTACTATTGGCTGTAGTTTCCACACCAGTGCTAGTCTCAGACACCAGATCAGGGAGGGGGAAGTTTTCTGTAAGAAAAGGATGCACTGGATGCATTGAATAAAGTTTATCTACCCCAGATTTTGGGGTTTGTTTTGTTTTTGTACAAAGAAAGATTCTGTATCATCAGTCAAAACCATGCAGTCCTCAAGAATTTATGCCATGGATGTTCTTGCACTGCTAGTGATGCAAAGTCTTTGTTTTTAAGCTTAAGCATTCACAGAGTGTACAGACACACCTCAGCCACCCTGCACTCAACAGATTAGGTAACACATCCCAGAGCCTCAATTCCCTCAATCCCAAAGGTCAAAATCTCTAGAGGAACAGTGAAAGCAGGAAGGAGGTGAGGTAATCCAATCACAAAAAGAGCTTTCAAATTATTATCCAACAGCATCGTCACCTTTCCGCAAGTAATCGGCCTCAAGAACAGTGCTGGGAATTTCAAACAGTACCATCGCTCACATCTACAGTTCCCATGAGCCCTGCTCCAACAAACATGGTATCATTCCTCAAATCCAAGCTATGCAGGTCCTCACCATAACCTACAACTCTACAACCCCTGTTTTTGCCTTCTGCAAAAGGGAAGAGGACGTGGCGCTTCCCATTACCTTGTTCAGGGGTAAGAACTGAGAGAGATGCTAAGAGTGATTCAAAAAAGTACAGTTCAGACAGCAGGACAGTGCCTGAAAATACCTCTTGCCATCTGATGAGCTAGGATGTATGCAAAACCTGGAGCTAGCAGAGGGAGAGCATGGAGGGCTGTGGAAGTACTTTGAGATGGTGCAAGAAGGAGGGCAGGCAGGTAGCACAGGGGCGACAGCCTAGACTACAAAGTGACAGTTTTACCACTGTCCAGATTCAAAGATGTACCAGAAGGATAAGGCAAAAGCATTATGTAAGAACATAAGGAGCATAAGGCAAAGCCTCTGGGCTAGGAGCCACTTTTAAGAGCTCCCCCCCCCCGCAAATCCAACTGCCACACTTACTGAGGCTCACAAACTCATTTCTTCATCTTCAGGCCCAGAGCCTTAGGAGATTCCTACAGCTGATGAAAAGCAGCCAAGCAGAAACATGCATGGGTAGCACAGTTGCTGAGTCTGCAGTGAGCTGGCTTTAGCTGCCACACATGAAAGAAGCGGGTCAGGGACACCAGTTTGGGAACTGAAGCAGCTGAGCGACTCCTGAAGCTAAGGGAACACCCTCCTGGCCCGTGTATGAATTAGGAAATGATGCTGCAGAACTTGATGTCTGCCTCCTGATCCCAAGTAATGCTCTGAGGAATATGCTGTGGACAAGGTGGTGGTCTTGAGATTTTACACCTACAGTTTACAGGAAGTTTCCTCTTGATGGCTCCCATTCTCTTGGTTGCTTTCCTCTGGGAGGAGCTAAGGGCTTCATTAAGGTCCACCCTTACTGCCAGATGGGGAACCAGGATTAGAAATCAAAGACAGAATAAAGTATCAATTACTGGCCAGTGTTACAGACTCTGCTGGGCTAGGCTGGTACAGAAAGGCTCCGCATAGTGCTAAAGCCAGGTCATGGCTTAGAACCAGCACAGAAGCAGCTCTTGGGGACAAAGGACTCCTCAAGCCTCATAGCCAGCTGCCCACCATTGTCTATGCCATAGCTGTAACAGGATGGGCAAAGCTGGGTCTCTCCCAGGTCAGACAGTACCTAGAGTCAGAGAGGAAACGTCAAACTGAGAAACATTAAGTTGGATGAGGGACAAGACCCTGCCTGAACAAAGGTACAGAAAGGAAGCTGGACTGTATAGCATGAAACAGGCACCCTAAGCACAGAATAAATGAGCCCTCATACAAGACAGAACACAACAAAGTTTCAAAGGTACCATCAAACCAAGAAGGATGATCACCCCTTAAGCACAGAAGCAGCAGGTGTCAAAAGTAATTTTTTCACATGTACTGTCAGAGCTAAAATAATCTCCAGACCTACATGCCACTGATTCATGTACCCCATGGACCACCTCTCAAATATCAAAGAACTGCTTTAGAATCTTAAAAGTGTCTATTACAGACATTAACAAGGATTTAGCATTTTATAGAGGAATGGAACAGAGTTTTTCCTCTGGTTCCTGCCCTGTTGTTACTTTAGCGAACAAGAAGAAATTCTACACACCTATATCATCATAACGTTCCACCCAGACCACATACACTTTGGTTTCAGGTCCCATCGGTGGAATGGTCCGGCCCTGAGGCACCCTCTTGGATCTGGAGGTAGGACTGAGCTGTTTTGAACACAAGGGAAGAGTAGCATTTGTAAACACCTTGAGTCCAGTAATGCATCCAACAAGCATTTCCACAGTTGCTCCTTAATCTTTCAGAACTCAGACAGGTACAACTTCTGCCAACCATTAAGATGGGGCAACTGCAGTGGAACTACCCACTGAGAAACAGTAATCTGGGTCTCCACAATATTTATATTCAACATAAATTAATATACTCAATCTTAAAAAGCTGGTTCAAGTTTTTCTTAATGTTCTTCAAGATCTTAAATCAGTAACTAAATATACACGTGGAAGTGAATTCTATACAAGAATTCACTTTACCGTTGTAAATCCTTTGCTAACTTACAGCAGTTCATGGTTTTCTGCTTTGCTACCACACAAAAGCAACTTCACATCTGATACTTCAGACACAACTGACATGTACTATTTTAAACCGGGTAGGTATGAAAAGTGTTCATGTCTATCCATCCTAAAATTTCCAAGCATGGATTCAAGTCTGAATTACGTTGTGAATACTGCATATACTTTTTCCTGCATGCATTTCAAGACTTCAGTACGCAGAGTATTACTAGTTAAGCATGTTTAAATTCGATGTTTAATGTAATCCTGCAATCTCCTACTGCAGAGGCAAATTCTGGCAGGACCAAAGCAGATGTCAAAGATTAATGGCTACAAACGAGTAGCTCCAAATGCTATGAAACCAAATCATATGCCATTAAAAAATGCTGTAGTATTGCCAGTGTGCTTCTTGGGAAAGAAAAGAAGAGAGAGAAAAATGCCATTTTTAAGTGCAAGTTTTGCCTTACCCGCTGGGGGGGATTAAGATTGTCTGTATGATTGGGGAAAAGTTCAAGTGTCAGAGACTGCTGCTTCAATATTCCTGGCAGCAGATCCATGTTGGAGTCGTTTTCTTGGTCAGAGACATTGCTTTCCAGTGAATCAGCTGTAAGCCAGAAGAAGAAAGGTGGGTTTTGTCTTTTCTTCTGCCAAAATACTTAAGCTGTCATCATATGTAGGGTTTCGAAACTAAAAAAAGTTGTAGGGTTTTTGAAACTAAACATACATAGATTTACAGTCAAGTCCATACAGCATTCAAAAGCAGGAAGAGGCTTCAGCAGTGGACAATTGCTAGTTATTCCAGAAACAGACTGCAATTAAAGCACTCCCTATGGATTTAGAAGTGTCCCATCCATTTCCTATGGAATACAGTCTCCTCCTTCCTATGGCTATCATTTCCCCACAGCCCATTTACTCCAGGGAACTTTTGCACACTGGTTTTAGCGTGCAAAGGATGTCATGAAAGCTGTTGCTCACCTACATAGCAGTTGTGCACATGCTCCTCCATGTGGTGCAGGAGCATGTCATCAAGATGGGAGAGGAAAAAAAAAAAAATAAGCATCACCAGTTGATGGTGAACCATATGTTGAACCCAACGCCAGCAGGGTAACAGCAATACTGCTGTGCAAGCCTTCACATCTATTGAGGCTTGCACTGAGAAAAAGGGGCACAGAACAAACACCACCTTCGGAAGGAGTCTAAGGATTAGGATGTTGTAATTTAAACATCAGTAGCTTTCTGACACGGATCTTGTTAGACACGCTACTAGTTAGCTTATTTAGGTTCTGCTTCTGAAAAAGCTCTCTAACAAAAACTGTTGTTTTGGGTTTTGTAAACAGCATGTACAAAGTGATCTTACTTAGGGACTCCACTGGTGATGGGACAACAAAAGCTATTTCTGTCAGGGCATCCGCATAATACAGCACCTTCTTCTGCCCATTGAAGATACTGGCCCCAACATCTTCTGAAATAATTAGATCATCTGAAATGGACATAAAAGGGAAGTTTAGTCAAAAGGAAGCTCCACCTCTTTATACACTGCCTCAGGAGAAGGCTTTCAAATACAATGAGGAGATACAATGCAACTCTCATTTTAAAATGTGAAGATTTCACAGTCTAATCTCCTGGCCAACAACCATTCTCAGGTAACCTTTTTCATTATCTTGAAGGAAATGGCACTTTGGGTTGGGAGAAGATTTATTTTGAACATATTTCCATTGTGCTGCATACCCTACTTCCCTCAGACTGAGTTGTCTAGCAAGCACATCAGACACAAGAATTCATCCAGTAGCTATTCCTAGCCATTCCCTCTCACAGACATCATTCAGTTAGTCATTAAATTTCCAAAGGATTCCAATATTTATAACTTCAGCCTGATATGATTCTAGAATTCAAGCCAGTTTCTACAGACTCTCCTCTGTCTTCTTCTGCCAAGGAGAGTCAGAAAAAGGCTCTCTTGAATCAACCCAATGCAAGAAAGCTCCTCGTTCTCAACCGCCCTTTATTCCCTCATTGCAGTTGGCCCGTACATCAGGCCTTCACAGTACAGAAAGAAAATAATTCTTTGGTGGAGACATGCTGTAAGTAAATTACAACCAATCCCCCCTTTTTCCTTCCCCATGCCACCTCCAGAAAGACTAGCAAGGACTTTAAGCTGAATTGTTTCTCTGATCCAGTTTACAGAAGGGATAGCTGCCTCAGCAAAACCAACAGAGGAGTGAAATTCAGCATGCTGACAGAGAGGTTGCCAGAGGCACGCAGGAACCTCCAAGCCATGCTTCACCATCAGGGAAGTGTTCCTGCATCTCCAGTCCATAGCTCTCAGGGAGCAGCACCACAACCCAAACCCAATTCTTTAAGAACTTCTTTGCTTTTAGGGGTGTAGAGGGAAACAAGACGTGCATATGCCTGTGAATTTATTTTAATCACATCTCACTGCAAGCTATTCTAGAACCACAGAATCATTTAGGTTGGAAAAGACCTTTAAGTCCAACCATTAACCTAACATTGCCAAGTCCACCACTAAACCATATCCTTCAGCACCACATCTACCCGTCTTTTAAATACCTCCAGGGATGGCAACTCAACCACTTCCCTGGGCAGCCTGTTCCAATGCTTGACAACCCTTTCCATGAAGAAATTTTTCCTAATATCCAGTCTAAACCTCCCCTGGTGCAACCTGAGGCCATTTCCTCTTGTCCTATTGCTTGTTCCTTGGGAGAAGAGACTGACCCCCCCTGGCTACCC
>VYZM01019996.1:29802-65001 GCA_013398915.1 Dromas ardeola
ACGCTCCAGCCCCTCAATGTCTTGTCATGAGGGGCCCAAAACTGGACACAGTATTTAAGGTGGGGCCTCACCAGTGCCAAGTACAGCAGGACAATCACCGCTCCATTCCTGCTGGCCACACTATTCCTGATACAGGCCAGGATGCTAGACTCCTAATGGGTTTTTAATTATCAGAGCCATTCACAAAGAGAAAATACATTTAACAAAATAAATAGCTTTAGTCACAGCAAAGATTGGAGGAGAAAACAAAGTAATCGATCTTCTCAAGTTGATCCAAGTCTACATTAAATCTACCATTTCAGTTTTTTAGCCACTGCTTGCTAAAGGTACAACTCCACTTACGGATTTTTCCAACAGCAGAACCAGATTAGAAGTAGCCCACCCTCCCTCTATCCCATCCTGGAATGTATTCTCTGTTCCTTCTTTCCCCAATGTGTTGAATTCATCTAACTATTTGGTCATCTGTGATCTAATGCAAATGGCTGAAAAAATCCAAGCTAAAAAGCCTACCTCAAAACAGGTTACCTCACTAATTCAGGGCACTGCATTCCACACAGCTGTACTGACAAAGCCAACTGCAAAGGGAAGGGAGAGGGCTCTGCCTGTGAGTAATGCACAGTCTGACTCTGTCCTCAACTGAAAATTAAACCAAGACCTGTCCGTTTTGTGATCTCTCCTGACTTGTTCAGAGAAAACCGTACCTCTGTTCTCTCAACCTCTCCCAAACATTTCAAGCCTTCTATCATTTGTAGTTTTATTCTACAAATGAATAGAGAAGCCTCCAGTTGGCCGCAGTTACAGGTGAAGAGCATTTCTAAGGCAGTGAAACAAAAGCAGAGCAAGAGTGCTGCTTAAGCAACTGCAGCAGTAATGGTGTTGCACCTGATGCAAATGCCAGATCAAAGGTGTTGAACAAGCCAGTGCAGCCTGTTCAATGCCTTTTTGTAGCCCACAGCAGAAGGCTGAGGCTCTGAAAATCACCAAGAGAAGGTCTGGCCCTTGGAGCAGTGACCATGAACCACACTGAAAACAACCCAGACACTATCAGAATCCCAGGTAATCCAACTAAGTAGTTCAAGGTAGAAACTAACCTGACCTTTAGTTTGCCACCCTGGGATAGCAATTCACTATCCTGGGGATCATTTCGGTTGACAGAAGGGGGAGAGGGTGGTATATGACAAGCCCAGAGAAGGAGTTGCTTGACTGGAAAAAAGCAGAGTAAATTAAGCAGGACAGAAGAGCTGTGTGTGGGCTCCAACCACCGTGACCTACAAAGAGCAGCTTGTTTTCATTACTTCCTACCAAGCATGATTACAAGGCTAACCTATTAGTGAACATCTCATTTTAATCTACTTACAGAACACAAAAAATCGCACAGTATTTCAAGTCTATTTGCCAATATGCAGCACAATCTGTATCTGATTTCACCTGAATACTGGTTTTGGATAATATATTAAAGACTCAAGTCTGCTAAAAATATAGCACAGAGGTAATTCTTGCTGAGGCTACTTCCTCCCAACAACATACAAACAGTAGTTTTGCACACTTTGACTTGAAGCTTAATCTTACACATTCCTCTAGTAAACATCAGCATTTATCCAAAAAAAAAAGAGAAGTGCTCAGATAGGTAACCAGGAGCAAGAAATTTTAAAATAATTGTCTCCTAAAGGAGCCTAATCTAACGTTACACCATTTACTATGTCTTACCTTGTTCAGATCCCTCTTCATCACTGCAGCTATTGATTGACCAGCTTGTTGAGACATGGCCAGTCCACCCAGGGTGCTTCCCCACATCAACAGACCAGCCAAGAGACAACAAGAACTCCAGGAAGTGTGGCTGAACAATTCTGGAAGACTCCATGTTCTTCAGGATCTGAAACAACCAGCAGCACCATGGTAGGTACAGGAAACTCCAGGAAGCAGCTCTCTTCCTTCCCACTTTTTTAACTAAAATTGTATGTCACCAACATGGTTTTGACCAAATACAGCTATTCAGCAAGCCTGGAACCTCAGAGTTTCTACATGGACTCCCTGCTGCCCAGCATCCTCCCATCCAGCTTAGCAATGTCCTAGTCCATCAACTTGTCTTTCTGACATCATTGCCAAAACCTGTAAAATAGTTAATCAAACTGCTAGAAATGGCAATGTTGAGATTTATCCACTCATCAGGGATAAGACCCAGAACTGTTCAGCACAGAATTTGCATTAGCACCAAACGTAACATGAGAATTTTCTGGGCAATTTTCACTATTGAACTCAGATGAAATTTTAGGAGAATGGTGTTTTATCACTATTCACCTGTACATGACATACAACTATTTAGAAGGCAGGCCTCACCACACATTAACTTATGAAACAGATTTTGCAAAATAATTTTCAGCAGGATTGAGCATGCTCTTTAATCAAATGTCACACTGTACTATTCACTTTAAACCTTAATCCTCCTTTTATAAAGATCTTTGATGTTTCCACATCCAAAGGCAATTTTTATCCCACTGTGACCAAGTGAAAGTTGAGACCTTCACCAAACAGCACACAGGGATACACAGATGATTTGCGATTTGGTCTACCAGAACCATTGGGATTTGTGGACCAGACAACGCTGTGCAATGCATCCATCCTCTTTGGGCCACGTGAGAATTTGTTTTGTGGCAGGAGCATCTTTGATTTTGGTTTGTGTTGGGGGAGTACACTGGGACATGGGGACCAGTGGAGCAGAAACCGCAGGGACAGGGACAAGCACTGGAAGGAAAGCTTCCAGACAAGAGGCTCCTCATATTCACACAGTCCTGGCACCCCATCCTAATGCCTTGCACAATATTCAGCAGTGACTAGACACACTGCATTGAAATATTACTATTGTTCTCATTACTGAGCACACTGAAGTCATAGCTATGCTTCAGAACGAATTGAGAAAAGTGCAGTTTAAAAGACAATTTCAGAAAATAGGCAAGCTCAGGCTTTATAGAACTATATGGTTTTATACCTGAGCCCATTCAAAAAGAGAATTTACAGTAAAGCAAGGACATGGGGGTATTTTCAAAGGACATTTAATGATGTGAAGTATAATGATGTAAAAAGTGCATGGGCAGCTTCATTACCCTGTATAAATAAATGCCATGAGACTCTTCTCAACTGTAAAAGCCTACCCACCACAGAAAAATATTAGGGCCTAACGCAATAACCAGCAGGGTAGATGCTGTGCAGCATCAGACAACACATAGCTGACACCCCTCCTTGTGAAAGGACAGTGGGTCACCTCTCAGAACAGAATGTCATCCTGAGCTGAAGTGGCATGAACTCACACACACAGAGATGGCTGAGTAGGACCAGGCAGCCAGCCTGCTCAAAGCAGAAAGTGTCACAACTTGGCTTTGGTCTCCTCCTCAATTGTTAACATTGAAAACGAAACAGGACAGAAATAAGTCACAGGTCTTTTCAAAGATGGGCGCAGTATGTCACTCAGCTCAGGTCCACAGAGATGGGTATGTTATTAATTTGACTGCCTCTGCAACTTTGTACAACCTGAAAAGCTTAGGAATCACAGCAAGACGTCTGGGAATCTTGAAGCAGGAGTGGCATCTTTATATTGTGTCTAAATACATCCAGAATCTCCCAAATACAAGATTTTCTTAAACCTACATGGCAAAACCCATGCTAATTGGTAATGGCCGGCAAGTTCTGCAGGACTAAGGAATCTCATCTGCCTAAATCCATATGAGCATATAAGCATCAGGTGGGAAAAAACCATTCTGCTAGCTCAGCATGAGCACATTTCAGGTGGAAGACAAACCTTGTGTATCTTGTTTCGTAGCTGCCTTTGGAGACGGAAAGACTGTATACTGGCTACTCTGAACTTCAACTTGAAAACTCACAAACAGCACAATCTTGATTTCAAGGATTAGTGTATTCCACACAGAAGCAGCAAGTGCTACAGTGTTCTGGCAACTGTACATTCACAGTAACATGAGGAAATGGCACAACAATGTATTAGAAAGCTACGCTTCTACTCTTTACTATGAGAATTATGAATGGAATGAGGAGAAGGTACTATAGAAACAACCTTTTCTAATGAGCTCATAAGCCGTCTTAGTGAGTTTCTAGGTCAGTTTAAAGAAGTCACGATTTAGATTTGCACAAATTAACCTGATTAACCTAACCACATTTGAATGTAAATAGTATAACATAATGACTTACAAAGCAATAATACCTTTTTACTTGCAGAAGGTTTTCACTCCTTTAATGTTTTCACTCTAATGTGTTAACATTAGAATCAAACCAAACTACCTGGACATTGCACATTGCTGGAACAAACGGCAACCTTCCCTGCAAGCTGAGCCAAGAAATACGAAATGCATTTCTGCTATGAATCTTTGAACTCTACATGTAAGGACAATAAGGATAGAACAGATAACAAAAATACTATTAATGATTCTAAATATTATATATATATATATAAAATATACATAAAAAAGATATTACAACAATCCTAAGTGTGGGCAATATACTTCAACCTACAGATGAAGAGAGTACAGAGGGACTTGTTATAGCTCACACTGTAAATAAACACAAAGACCAGAACCCCTGTTTCTGACACTCCACTCTAGTCATTAGCAGCGATGCTTTATTCACTTGAGAATCACTAGAAACAAGACAGTATAGGCTAGTTAGCACTCTACACTTTCACTTACCTCCTGGCTTGTTTTCTGGCCTGCCTTCATGTAGAAAATGAAAACAGTATCAAAAGGACGAGATGGTAGCAAATCCAAGTAGCCAAGGTCATCAAAAAACCCAGGAAGAGCAGAGTCAAGTGCAATCAAGTGCGGAGGTAGACGACTGTTAGCAGGTTCCTATCCAATAGACAGAGTTTGACAGCTTAAAAAGACACCTTTCCTAAATGAAAAGGTCTTTATGGCTTCAATAATAATCCATTAAAATATAAAAAGACAATTTCCCTTTTCTCCTAAGAGCAACATCATACACAAATTTCTGATGCAACATAATCCTGTTACTGTAAATGAGTAACTGCAAGCATAACAGTTTGACAACTTGTTGCATTCTACTCTCCTCATTAAATAAAAATGGTATTTTGCCAGCGAAACGGACATACCATTTTGCTCAAAAAGAGTGCTAGCTACCACAAGAAAAGCAGTAGATACTTTCAAAATATCACAACTATATACACGTGTAGTTTCATATTTATTAACTTATATACCAATAATATGCAAAATACTAATCACTTTTAGACATAATTTTTGCAAAAGCTCCATTGTCTACTTTTGTTGATGGTCTTCTGGAAGGAAATGCAACAAATAAAAGGGAGGATCCACAGGTAAGAGACAGAACTTCGAATTAAGAATATGGATCATCTCTATAAACTTTTGTTATTTTAACTTCAAAAAGAAAGCTCTACAACCTGTATGTACTCCCAAGTCTTTATATACGGTTAAAGTATTTCAGCACAACCATCTCTGGAGCAGAACTTTCCAGGCAGTCATATTTCAGAAACTCTTAAAGTATCGCCCCAAAACCTAGTTCAAGCTGAGGGGATGATTTTTAAGTATGAACACGTGAATGTGAGAGCTTATGTACCCACTGCAAAAATAAAGATACAGCCACCTATTCAGAGCATGGTCAACTTGAAGCATGGCCTTTCACAACCCCCTGCTCTCAATCCTGGAAGACTGTAATCCATCACTTTATTTGATTAGACTACAGCTTAATAGTAGTTGGAATTACACAGATCTTCCAATAACAAAATTTAGTTTTCTTCTTTTGCCATGCCAGGCCATACGGGTACATTCACAAAACACTAAGAAGTATCAGGTCACCTTCAACGCCTCTAGTGAGAGAAACCCGAAGTGGGAAAGGAACAGGCGTGCTGTCTGGAACTCCTGTGCTGGTGGTGGAGGCTTACACTCCGTGATTGGATCAGGAAAGCTCTTCTTCCGCCACTCCTCTTCACTTTTCTGATCTATGGAAGTCTCGAAAATTATCTGCTGGGCCATGCCATTCCTCAGCTTCTCGTGTCGCTCTTCGAGCTGAAAAACATTGCGTGAAACGCTGATTCCACCAAGATCACCGAGATTCACTAAGGAAACAGCTCCATCACTTAGGAAAGCTCTAAGTCACAAGTACAGCAGCAGCCGCAACTCCACCACTAGGATGTTTACGAAAAGCACTATCAATAAGACCTAGCAATGTTACCCAGGGAACATCTAAACACCCTGTTTGCATGGGAGAGCTGCTGCAAATTTACGTATCCAGTATCAGCCACATCTTCTCCCTTTTAAGTGAGCAGAAACTAAAACACATTTGGCACTGTGAAACTTTAAAGTATTTTTGAGACACATTGCCCCCTCCTCCCCCAGGAGGTCTCCAAAAGCCCCTTGCATTTGCTCAAAGGCAACAAAATTCAAGTCATTGCTTTCTAGCAATACCAGGGTATTAGGAACTGTAATAAAACATGTTGTGCAGTGCCTCCCAAAAAACACATCCAAGGCACTGTCATCTTCCTGAGAAAGTGTACAGATTTCATTAGTTTGCAGAGGTTATTATTCCATTAATAGGAAATTAGTCAAGCTAAAGAGTACAACTATTTACAGTAAGACATCGGTGTATGATTCATGAACAGACAAAAAACCCAAGAAAAAAATTGTCAGAGACTAAGAGCTACTTACTTCCTCATTGACAATTTCATGTAAATCAGGAATGCTCAAGTCAGCTTTCACAAATGGAATCTTGTCCACTTCTTCAGGAAAAGGGCGGTGCTTCACGCTATATTTCAATCCAACATCATTTTTAGGAGCTGGTCGAGGTTCCGGTACAAAAGTCTGACAAAAAAGGGGGACAGGTTTTACATTCATAGCATCATACTACTAGACAATACTTTATTATAACAGTTGGAAAACGTTCCCTCCGCCCTCACCACCAGATGTACACTCATCCATTAGTGAGAGGTATTATTAAAAAACATTCAGTAAGTACCTTAAACTAACAGAATTGTATTAAAAATGCAGCTGTAAATTAAAAGAGACACAGTTCTGCCCATTTTGGTGGCTCCACTCCTGGAACCTATGAAGCCTGCTTACCATCTAACCTCTAAGCAGTTGCAAATAACAATAAAAATGGCAAGCTTCCATGGCAACACCTTATTTTCAGTGCATTCTAACTGTATTGAGCAAAAGCTAAACTGTTTGAGAAGCCTCCATTTCAACCCTGCTGACTACAATGATCCCAAGTCGAGCTGAGAAGTCCTGAAGAGAAGAGCAGCAATGCTGCGGGGCAGGAATGAGCTGCACTGCCAGAGCATCAAAAGGGCTTGCATAATGTATCATAGTGCAATTTTGACATTATTACTACATTATGTTCTAACCTGTATGTAATTCAAAACTTGAAGTTATCAACAAAAGGAACAAAAGATCTAGATGCACGTTTGCAGGCGTATAAGGTCCAAGCAAGCAAGACCTTTAATTACATCTCAAGTGCTGCTTTATAAGTTCATTGACTACCAGTTATGCTTCAAAAGGGAAAAATTGTTAACATTAAAGTTATAGAATGCCTTTAAATTGGAAAAGCTCCCTTAAAACTGGGAAGGAGGTCAGCAGCCAGGACATGACTTCTCCTTTGGTGTGGGCGGTAGCACACTTGGACTGACACTATTCAGCAAAATGGCTTGGCTTCGGTGACAGCACAGCTCCCACGGCATTGTGTGGAGGGCCCTCCCGAAGGCTGCTTTGCAGAGACCAGATTCATCTACACGTGACCATGACAGCTGAGACTGACAGGCCCTCATTTCAGCTACATCACTGTTTCCTTTACTGAGGGGCATGTGAAGAGTTCAAAGATTTGGAGAAGTTCACAGACAAAAATTCTGATAATAGGAGGACGTGTTCCACTAGACAACTACAGTAAGAGATTTTATTGTAAAATGAGATTGGGGTATTTCTCCTCCACTATGCCTCTTCCAGAGGCATTCCAGAGTTCATCTAGATAATTTTTTTTTTTTCCACAGCAGGTTTACTGCTATCTTTGCAACACTGGGCTTTGTAGCTTGAATAGCTGCTCTCTCTGCAGCATCTCTTTCTACACCTCCAGACTTCGCTACCTCTGCTGCAAGGGCTTTGCCTGACATCCTAACGCTCATGCTTACACACTAAATACACTGTCCATTGCCCATCAGCTCAGAAGATGCTTTCAGAATAAAAAAAAAATAAAAAAAAAAGAGTATCCCCTCCCCCTAAACAAGTCTAGAAGGCAACAGCGCTTTCACAGCCTGTATTTAATATTAATCACAAGTCGTAAAGAGTCACCAGAGATGTGTCACATTACCTACAGCTAAAGGCCCCGTGGCTCAGCCTTAATGTATAATCACCAGCTCTGTGGGGCTGTCTCACATTAGTGGAATTTCTGCTGAACATCTCTAAGTTAAAGATTTCTTTATGGGCTTTGATAGAGACCTTTTGATTTGCTTTAGCTCCTCTTGGTAAAAGACAGAGTTGCTGGGCCCATGCAAATCTTCCAGATGTCCCACGGATCAAAACCGTGACAGAGGGGAAAGAGTCATCTGCAAAGCACACGGGTTAAGAGGATAACACATCATCATAAATTAAAAACAGTTCACTATGCAATAATTTAAGCAAAGAGAAACACAGGCATGATGACAAGAGGTTTTGTTTTCAAAGTTAACTGCTCCCTGACCCCGAAGACAATTCCCGGTAAGAAGCAAGCAATCCTCCTCTCTGCAGCCAGCAAGTACTAGTCTACTTTGTAGCTGCCAGCTCAGTTTCATCATTAAAAGTAGCTTTCATCCAAATTCATGCAGACCACTGTTTCTCTCCAAGTTGTCTCCAGGAAATGAAAAACGATTGTCCAGCCACTGCCTGTGTTGGTAAGAAAAATGACCATATGGAGACACAGTTTCCATGCTACTCCATGACCTTCTGTAAAGGTCCCACACAAATAGCAGCAGTAAGAACAGTGGAAGGACAAGAGATAATGGTCAAACTAAGACAGGGGAAGATGCTGACTTCACATCGTGGAAAATTTTTCACCCATCACAAGGAATAAGGACACAGAGAAGTTGTGCTCACAGGTTTTCAAGACCTACTTGGACAATGCCAGGTTGCATTATCCTGGTATGAATTCAGTCTTGACCTTGTTTAGAGCAGGAGGTTAGACTGCAGATTCCTGAGGTGCCTTTCAACTTGCACGATGATGGTTTTAACATTGCAGGGATTTCAGTCTCCCTTCGAGACTTTAAAAGGCCACTGGTATTAGCCATGTTAGAAGAAGGATCATCATACCTCTACAGGTTTTCTTTTTAAAATTATTTATATTTATCTCTCTCGCACATAAAGCACAAACTGATACCATCAGGTAACCAGCAGCTATCTATTCCGTCCCCAGTATTTCATGGGAAGTAGAGGGTGCAGCATAGCTACATAAGCACACATGGAGACAAACCAAACCAGCTCCCCACAATCAGTGGGGAGGCAGTGATCTGCCTCAAAAGTGATCTGATGTACTTGTGCATTTCTGCAATTAATCTTGTAATTCAAGGAGGATTTGTAAGCAAATTATGCACTGCAAGAAAAGATAATCTAATTTGAGATTCTAATAGCTTTATAAGATCCCTCAGTAATACATTTAGCAGAGGCAGAGTAAGGATGAGAATTGCTCAGCCATTCTAGGGTGCTAATAAGCCATTCTAGTCAGGAACATGCTTGCTCAAACACGGACTGTGGGTGGACATGCAGCAATGGCTCCCAGCATCAGCACTTTCTGCAACATCTATTTAGTGATTCTCAACGAGGTTGGAGAACTCTGGACCACAACTGAAAACAGAAACTCCTCTTAGCCAGTTCATGAAGTTCTGTGCAACCTCTGTTTTCAAGTCTAGTATCTAGCCTCCATCCTGTCCATAGATGAGGAAAACATACCTGTGGCAGAGCAGCAGATCTACCATACATTACTCTTAAACTGAGGTATCGCATAAGAGAATTTTCATCTATTCTGGTAGTAACACTATGATTCGTGCAGACTTACATGGAGATCAGTTATTCAGTTCAAAGCATCATGTAATTTAATACCAGATTTTTTTTTAATATAAATTCTTGTTGGTCAAAGCATATGAGGCTGAAACAAGTTAGATTCAGCTGTGAAAGCCAGTACCCTGTGACAGATCTCCTTCACATTTATAGAACAGGATGGTACATGGGAAAGTTGTAAGAGCTCCTAAGCAGCTAAATACATTTGAGCTGAATGCACCCACAGAAACATTTAGTAACACGAGACCTAAAGCAAGCAAAAGCAACTGTGCAAGCATAAAGTGTCACATCAAGCGTCTGCTGAGCACTTATCCCTATCAAGATATTTTAATTTTTTTATGAACAAGGATGTTTTCAAAGTGTAATGCTATTGCTTTTGTCCATCAACAATAATTTAGATGGCAATCAGCTGCAAGTATCTGATCTAACTGGGTGAGAGACACAGACAACTGCATGAAGAATTTGGATGGGCCTGTATGTGTTTGGCTATCAATGGTATTAAAGTTAATCCCACCACTTCATCCCAGAACACCCTGCTCAATCACACCCCCACAGAACAGGTAAGCCCCTGAAATGTGAGACACACGTGATGAAGCACCTTTGTTTTGCAGCTTCATACAGAGAGTTATAACCAGAGGAAGAAGGAAATGGGAAGTATGAACTTACTCTGTTCGTTCCCTAGAGGCTGCTCCAACATCGCCAGGATGACACTATTATCCAAAACGAAGTAACGGAAGCTATGCTTGTTTATGGTAGGTAGACGAGAATATTTAATTAATGTTGTTTCATTCACCAAGCTGCAAGGAGAAGCAGGGCCACTGGGAGAAGGAAATGCTCCAAGTAACTGCATAATACTGCAAGTGAGACAAAAGTTAAGAGTTATGACAGATTAAGACGAACTGTTTCACCTAAGCACTCATATTCTTCATTTGTATCTTGACACAGCAGTTACCCTGCCAGGGCATGCCTGCACTCTCCCATCAGCTTGTTTTAAAACAGAACTAGTAACTTCAGAAAAACATACCTGAAAACCTACAAAGAAGGGTACTCTGCCTACAGAATGAGTTTCTTTATAACCTAGGTTATAAAGATATTAAGATATGCTTTAAAGCACAAAAATCTATACCCTTCCACAGCTTTTTTAATGTTCATTCTTACAAGAAGATTATGGATGACTGGAGATAATCATCCATACTTTAGGCCACTCTTATATCAACAAGTAAGGCAGACGTGGTAGACGCCCTAGTTATGATTGTCTTTGTTTTCTTCAAGTACAGATTACATTAAGTTAAAACCCTTTAAGAAAGGCCCAGGATCGCACAAGCATGACTATCATAGATGGTAGGCTTCCCTGGGAGAAAGCCTCCAGGTGTGGTGCAACAGTGCCTACCTCTTTGGAGACAAGGGCTTGGGAAGTTCCTAGAAGTACCGGTTTAAATCATCTGAAGTTGTACAGGATCTACTAATACTATTAGAAATCGAAAATTTTCTATGGCAGGAACCAATAATGAGAGTTGTCCAGTGTAAGACTGAAGATCATATGATCTAACTCAGGACTTTATTCTTAACACCACCACCCACACCAAAAGTAAGTTTATTGACGTCCTCCCCACACACTTTTCCACTTCAGTCTGACAGCAGATAGTTTCATCTCTCTAAATGAAGAGGCACTTTTAGGCAATAATAAAGGTTTGTCCACAAGTTCCAATGAGTAGTTGTTTTTACCTTGGAAATTAGTTTTACTAACAGTAAATTTTACAACAATTTTATTGCAAAGCAGAGCAAAAAAGAAAGCAGCAAAACATAATTTATCCCACCCGTCCTCAACCTGCCCTGTCTACCATCACACTGTTCATCCAGTAACACACTGCTTTTCAACTTCTCTGGAGTAAATCTCAGTTTTCCTCTCTGTGCTTCCCCTCCCCAACTCACACATTATCTGTTACTGCATTTCCTGCAGAGCCTCTCAAACTTATTAAGTAAGCCCAATGCTGTGGGCAGAATGACATCCCATCCTGCACCAGCTTACGTCTGCTGTGCCATTCCCTGCTGCGTTACACATCAGACAGTCTCTATCAGTTTCCCAATCAGTGTGGGGATGGCATATCTTGTAAGGTTGAGGATAAGAAGAAGGTGGAATAGAAAGACAGGATCAGTAGGTCAAGTGGGAGATAGAGGGAACTGCTGTCTGCAGAAAGGACTGGCTGAGAACAGAAGACCAGGGGCTGCAGGAGTGCTTGGGTTTTGCTCTCCAAGGAAGAGGACAGGCAGGAGGGAAAGACAGCAATCACAAGCACCTTTTTTCCTGTTGAATACCTGCAATGGGAGGGGGGAGACCGCTAAGACAGAGCACAGGACAACCCTGCCCAAAGGGCAAAACAGAGGGAGCTTCTGGATGACTTTTCAAATGCTCTTGCTACATCACAGAGATCTCACCAGCTGGGAGCTCCTAATTAAAACATTTTCAGACAAGGCAATGCTAGATAGTAAACATGCTCTGACAAATTACGTACCATGTTAGCGTAGCTTCAGCAGCATCCTTCACTCTCATGGATGCAGGGTTAGGCTCCTTATCTCCTTTGTACTTGACCTCTTGTTCACTGTTTTTGGATTTACTTCCCGAAATGCCAAGCTCCACAATCTCCAGTACCTCTTTTAAACAATCCTAAAACACAAGAGGAACGACCTTAAAAGCCGAAGCACTCTGATAAATGTCTCCAAGACCTCAGTGAAACAGTGATATACCATGATTAAAATAAAGTACTGCTGGTAATATGAAGATTATTCTAACAGTGTTGGAATAAGATCACCTTTGCTATAGGAATGATATTTTCCCATCTATAGGTGTTTATTTATGTTTGTATTCTAATGGTAGAAAGTGCTCTGAATGAATATATACATACAATATATTCCATTACATATGTACAAAATTGCCAAGAGGACTACTAAGAGTGCAACCGAAAAATGTGAACATATTTAAAGAGATAATAAATGCATTTTTGAGATTCTCTGCAGAACTTTTAATTAAGTTCTAAGCACATTAAGAATGAATTCATCTGGAAAATTGCAAGAAACCCTTTTCCAAATCTTTCAGTTGCCAACTATTTCAATTGCCAATCCATTACAGGAGAGGCCAATACTCAGAGAACCACAGGTATGACTCACAAACGTTGCTCATTACAAAATCATTTGCTGAAAATATCTGGATTGCTACAACAAAACTTCAAATCTCACGGCTTGAGCTATAGAATAGCAAGGAAAGCACTCTCATGGATAAATAACTGGCTAAAATCTGAACACAAGTAAGTTTTTACCACCAGAGACCAGGCAGGGTTCTATGCCTTGCCCTGTGTCCTTCCTTATATTCATAACTGATGTAGAAAAAGAGGTGATGAGGAAGATTAAAGTTTTCTGACAGAGCAAAATTAACCAGCGTTGGGATGCAAGGACTGTCCACAAAGAATTACAGAAGGAGTTTACGGTGTTGCCTAGCAAAATACCAGATGAAATTCAAAGTAAATATAAGATGAGGCACCTGGAAAATTGCAATTCTAATACTTGCAATGAAAGGTTGTGACTATCTGACTATCATGACTCAGGAATGTGCTACTAAGTATCCGGTATATACTACACACAGTATGCAACACTATCTCGATATGCAGTGATAATTACAATAAAAAAGAACCTAATGAAAGGAAATAAAGCATTATGCAACCAAATAAACCCATGCTGTGCCACATCCAGGGAAACCATCCTGTCTTAATCACCTACTGCCATGCCAGGACCCCAAAGTGTATGCAGAAGATATCTTTATTTAAAGTCCTGTTCGTGGGTTTTCAATTTTCATTTTTTAAAATATACATATTTTTCTATATGCTATAGAATATATAAACAAATACAAAGATACATAAAATATATGTTCTATATAGAACTACAATAAAATATTATAGAATACATATTAATACACGTTACATATAAAAACATAGAAAGATCACCAAGCTGTCTCTGCGAGGAGATCAACAATGAAGATAACGCACTGGTTTTTTTTTTAACTTTAAAAAAAAAAAACAAAACACACCAGGCCAGAAGCCTGTTGGAAACATGTATCTTTCGTTTCCTGCTCTTTCCAAGCTTCCCAACCACACTCCATCTTGGATTGAGCTATGCCTTGCTCAGTTTCCAGTAAACTGGTTTCTTGGTGAAAGAAACTATGATTATCAAAATGCCAGCATCAAAGGAATTCCATTAAGTCTAGAAGATGCTTTAGTCAGGTATTATTATGAGATATTAGAAGATACATGGCTTTTAGTGAAGTTTATCTGCAGCAGGTGGCTATGCTATATATACACCATTAATTCCTGTATTTCTCTTTTCACTTTCTATTTTTTCAGGTTTTCTTTTCTTCTCTCTTTTTCCAATTTCACAAAGCAACAAGGAAGATCAAGACATTCTTAGAAATACGAAAGGTAATTTTAAGGCCACAAACATTCTTGGTGAATAAAGAGCAGGAATCAAAATTCAAAACTATTTTACATGGAAACTAGCTTTGAAAATCCTAGTATACCTTTGAAAACTAAGAAAACCACGTTATTTTAAAGTATCAGGAACAGACAGGTCAGGCACGAAAGGCATTTGGAGTGCTCCAATGGTGCAAACTCCATTTGGAGTGCTCAAAATACCAGATGCTGCTACCTTCTCATCCAGCATGTCAGGGTGTTCCGTGAGCCAGACGCAGAGGCACTGGAAAGCTGCAACTATCATGGAGTGCAGGTCGCGGGAGTGGAGCGGGGCTGGGCGGCTGCACTGGTACACTATATAGCTGCACACTGAACTGATAGCCCTCTTCCGATCAGAGGAATCGACCACCACTTTTACCTGTGTAATGCAAGCAGGAGACGATGAGAATTCCTCCACAAAAATCTTTCGGAGAAGAAAGAGTTTTTAAAAGCATTTTTAAGTGCAGTTTTAAAAAACAGGAATAAATGGTTGAGCTCTTTTATGATTACAGCTTAAAAGCTGTGGGTAAAAATATTTAACAGTCATGGATATTGAAACTTAGAGGAAAGAAATGCTGCATTGAGGTGCCACCACATTGCACAGCTTGGTTTCCAAGAAAAAGAGTGATATCAACATGGTTTGATAAGAAACTAATTGCGAGCTGAATAAATTAATATTTGAAACTTATTTTCAACAAATGCATCTCTCCTTCAGCCATAGCAACCCATTCTGTATCTCTGAGAACCCACTCACTGCCAAGTCTCCCATCCACAGGGCTTCATTCTGCTCACATAACTTTCCACCAGGCGTATTTTGTCAGCACAGTAACTTTCACCAATGAAAAACGGACACAAAACCTACCCTCAGACTAGCAGACTGGCAAAAAAACCTGTAACCCCTCCCCCAAAACTCACTCCAAAACCCCGAGCTTCTCTCCCAACTCAGGGCATCAGGGAGCAAGACTCCAGACCGGAGGGTCAGTGAAGAGCCTTGTAAGTTGAGGCACAAGGATCTACATTATAAAACTAACTGAAGAACTGAATTTCTCTTTTCTTCCCAACCTGTGACTTGGCACAGGAACAGTCAGTTAAAGCTGGATTTAGTGTTGGAATGGAAGGATACAGGCTCTTCAGGACGGACAGGCAGGGGAGAGGAGAAGGGGGTGTCACACTCTATGTCAATGACCAGCTGAAGTGCATGGAGCTCTGCCCGGGGATGGATAAAGAGCCGATCAAGAGCTTATGGGTCAGGATTAAAGGGAGGGCAGGGACAGGTGATGTTACAGTGAGGGTCTGCTACAGGCCACCCAACCAGGAAGACCGAGTGGATGAGGCCCTCCATAGGCAGACAGGAGCAGCCTTACATACAACAAGCCCTGGTCCTCATGGGGGACTTCAACCACCCCAATATCTGTTGGAGGGACAACACAGCAGGGCATAAGCAATCCAGCAGGTTCCCGAAATGCATCAATGATAACTTCCTTCTCCAACTGGTAAAGGAGCCAATGAGGAGAGGAGCTATGCTGAACCTTGTTCTCACCAACAAGGAGGGGCTGGTGGGGAATGTCAAGCTCAAGGGCAGCCTTGGCTGCAGTGACCATGAGATGGAGTTCAAGATTCTTAGGGTGGTGAGGAGGGCACACCGCAAGCTCGCTACCCTGGACTTCAGGAGAGCAGACTTTGGCCTCTTCACGGATCTCCTTGGCAGAGTATGGTGGGAGAAAGTACTGGAGGGAAGAGGGGCCCAAGAAAGCTGGTTAGTATTCAAGGATCACCTTCCTCCAAGCTCAGGAGCGGTGCATCCCAAGAAAGAGGTCAGGCAAAAATGCCAGGAGTCCTGCATGGATGAACAAGGAGCTCCTGGACAAGCTCAAAAGCAAAAAGGAGTCCTACAGAGGGTGGAAGCAAGGACAGGTAGACTGGGTGGAATACGGAGAAATTGTCTGAGTGGCCAGGAACCAAATTAAGCAAGCTAGAGCCCAGACAGAGTTAAGTCTGGCCAGGGATGTCAAGGGCAACAAGAAACGCTTCTATAGGTTTGCTGATGATAAAAGAAAGACTAGGGAAAACGTGGGCCCTCTCCGGAATGAAAATAGGAAACCTGGTCACCTGGGATATGCAGAAGGCTGAGGTACTCAATGACTTTTTCGCCTCAGTACTCACTGGTGAGGGTTCTAGCCACACTGCCTGAATCACAGAAGGCAAAGGCAGGGACTGGGAGAACGAGGAACTGCCCATTGTAGGAGAAGACCAGGTTTGAGACTTTCTGAGGAACCTAAAGGTATACAAGTCCATGGGACCTGATGAGATTCATCCACAGGTCCTGAGGGAACTGGTGGATAAAGTTGCCAAGCTGCTATCCATCATATTTGAGAAGTCGTGGGAGTCTGGTGAAGTTCCTGCTGACTGGAAAAGGGGAAACATAACCTCCATTTTCAAAGAGGGAAAAAAGGAAGACCTGGGGAAGTACAAGCCAGTCAGAGGGTCCAGAGGAGGCCACGAAGATGATCAGAGGACTGTAGTACCTCTCCTATGAAGACAGGCTGAGAGAGTTGGGGTTGTTCAGCCTGGAGAAAAGAAAGCTCCAGGGAGACCTTCGAGCTCCTTTTCAGTCCCTAAAGGGGCTACAGGAAAGCTGGGGAGGGACTCTGGATCAGCGAGTGGAGTGACAGGACGAGGGGGAACAGTTTTAAACTGAAAGAGGGGAGATTTAGATGAGATATCAGGAAGAAATTCTTTGCTGTGAGGGTGGTGAGCCCCTGGCCCAGGTTGCCCAGAGAAGCTGTGGCTGCCCCGAGAAGCTGTGGCTGCCCCATCCCTGGAGGTGTTCAAGGCCAGGCTGGACAGGACTTTGAGCAGCCTGGTCTAGTGGGAGGTGTCCCTGCCCAGGGCAGGGGGGTGGAACTAGATGGTCTTTCAGGTCCCTTCCAACTCTAACCTTTCTATAATTCTCTGATTTTTCTACTCTGTAGCATTTGACCATGCCATATAAAGCTTTACTCATTAAGATGCACCCTTATCCAAGCAAGAAGGTGGATGGTCTTGCTGGTGACAAGACCAGAACCAGGCAGCTGTACTTAACAAAGCGGGGGGTGACAATTCAGAGCCCTAGGATTTCCTTCAGAAGCACAAGATCTACAGCAAATAGGGTCCCCTCAAGAGGTGCTTATGAAAAGCAGGCTGGTGAACCAGCACTCTTGCAGCGAACAGGATTTTTTAATTTACCAAGTCCCTCTATTAACCTGACGCTGAACAGACACAAGACAGGGCAGTCCCTATCCTTAGAAGGCCTTTGGGAATTGTCACCTCCAAAGGCACAAGAAGAACCTGCTCTCTGGTCTGCAGTTCTGTAGTAAGAGCTGATCTCTTTCTACTGTCTTTGTTACAAAGGGAAAAGATATCCAAGATACCCCAGAGGAGGAATTACTTCAATTGCATGAGAATTATACAAAGATTACAATATTTAATATTAACCTGAGTAGACATTTGAAAAGATAATATATTTTCACATTCCCATCTCATTGCAAGCCAAGAAAAAAAAAAAAACAACCACCCTGGCTTAACCACACAAGCTGCAGGAATCCCTGGTTTTGTATGACGATCTGTAAGACCCAATAACCATACATTAATTCATTGCAGAACACTTTCAAATGCACCCTTCAGCTCATGTTTCTGCAGTAATAGTAGAAGCACCAGGCCCAACATGGCTCAGTGCTGACTCCATGCCCTAAAAATTGCCTTAGACACACATATTTCAAAGAGATCTGGCTGGTTCCCAGGGGAATACTGACAGGAAATGATGAATTGTCACGCCAGGTCATCATGGCTGCTGTAAATACATTGTACTTTTGCTTAACAGATGTCACAAAGTCCAGCTTGGGGACAAGAGCCCTCAAGCAGAAAAAGGCATTTTTCTTCTCAACAAAAAAAGCCCCCCCACACCTAGTAGCTTTAGTTCAGTTATTTGCTGTTGGATCAAGGAACTGTGTGCAGATAAAGCTCTGAAGGTGACACCTTCATATTACAAAATTGCTATCATTTTCTAATCTCAGAAAACTACTTCCAAGATGAGACGGAAGGGGGAAAAGCAGATACAACACTTACAAAAAGGGCAATTAAGTCGTTTAATACCCTGGCATATTTGCAATCTGCCAATGAACAGCAACAAAACCTCTTGTTTCTAAGTCTGGGTACACAGGGAACAGACTGTGAACCGGCCACCCAGCCAAGCAAAGCTATGATAAATGGTTCACAGTGGGATTGAAAACTAGGCCCAAGCCCCTACACTGCCACTGGAAGCTTAGTGGCAAGTTTTTCCTCAACTGTGCAACCTAATATGGCAGATACATCCCCTGTAGTGTAAAAAACAAAACAAAACCAAAAACCAGACACACATGGGAATCCATGAGAAAGGTTAGGAGCCATCCAGCTAGCTCAACAAAACCAGGCAGAGTTGTACAGCAGAGCCATGTGTATCTGAACAAGCCACCCTGAGCTTCGCTTTCAGCCAACAGGCGTCACAGGCCACAACATCATTTAAGCCACAGATCATTTACATGAGTGCAAAACGAAGTACAAAAGGAGCACTGTTCTTTCTCGTGTCCAAACAGAACATTTGCTAACAAACTCACAGACATCTGTTTGGTGGCATGACTTTCACCTAAACAGGACTACAGTCACCCTTTGAGGCCAGGGCACACAAAACTTCACGTCTCACCTTTGCCAGTCCAGACAGAAGCTCCAGTGCAGCCAGAGAGATACTCATGTCCTGCCTCCACTGTGAGTTGAGTCTTTGGGTTACCAGGTGAATGCTGCGTATCAGTAGTCCAGCCGCTGTATCTGTATTAAGAGCTAGGATATAACCCCAATACCACATACCACAGGGAGGGAAAATAACTAAGCATTAGTGACAATAAGCAAAGCACAGGCACAAGCCAAAGCAGCCACAATACACACATAAAATAAAATAATACACAACCCATAATCTAGAAATTTGGTTGGTCACTTTTCCACAGGCTTACTCCCTTATATACACCACAGATACTAAACAAATACATCAGACTAGCTTATCCTTTTTTTTTTTTTATTTTTTTAAAAATACATTTTGGATAATCCCAGCACTCTGCTGTATTTCAGCAGCAGAACATCTAGCTTCAGGTTTTGCTATTGTTTGCTGTTGTATTTAAATTGCTGTGATGTCTTGTAGACTCAGAAAAAATTAGGCATTGGTAATGTATATTAGACATTAGCACTTGTATGTTTAGGTCAGTAATGAACAAATAGAGCACGTGTAACTTCAGATACCTATGCCAGAAGTTACCCATTCTTTCTATACCTAGTGTTTATCAAAAGTTGTACTAGTTAGACAAATGTAGATAAAGAAAGAATCAGTCCTGGAGACAAAAAGATGCAATTCTTTCTAGACCTTTAGTTTCCCTGAACCTCTAGCTCAAAATCAAAAATAGAAAATGTTTTTAGTATCAGTTGTTCTCATTCCAAACTATTAGGAACATAAATAGTATCCATACTTGTTAAAACTGAAGTAGGCAAATTAATTGCAAACCCAAAAACTGCTAAATGGCTAGTTACAAAGAGATATGAAAACTATGACAGCTAAAGTATATCCTTTCCAAAACCGAAATCATCATATTTAACACTCAAGAGCCAAGTACGCTGTTACACTAGTACCAGGTTCAAGTGTTTACTAAGTTAAACAGTAAAAATAGACCATTGTGTTCTCCATTTTTTTGTTTGAAGCCTCCAGCCAAAACACAGAAGTTCTTTTCATAAGTTTCTTACCACCTTACCTTGTGTGCAAAGAAAATTTAAGAAATCCAGTAAAATGAATATAGTACAAAAATGTCTTTCAATTTACATCATGTTTTAAAGAGTCAAAAAGTCAAATATTTAGAAGATTTTTTTTTTAACCTTACAAATGGATATTTTTACAAGCACTTGCCAATGAAAACCCATATGAATTAAACACATAATTCAAATAGTGTGCTGAAAACTAGCACTTTAACAATTTCAAAGAAACAAATCCTGTAGGGAAAGCACCAACATGTTTATATGAACCCCTAGAATATAGTAAAGTCTTTCCTGCTAGTCTCCCTCCTCTCCTTATTTATAGAACTAGAGGAAAAAAAATGTTTGGTTGGCAAGAATAGAGTTGTCAACCTAGGCTACAATACAATGAAGGTGATCTGTTCTCACATCGACTTGGTCAACATCAGTTAAACCGATGAAGACCAATGGAGCAACTGAAATCCCAAGATCTCAACATTCAGCCAGATTACCACACACAGGTTTAGAAGAACATAGATTTTTATTACCAAGATTAAAAAATGCATGGTACAAGACATAGCAAACGAAAGTTAATTACTAAATTCTCTTGTTATAACAAATGACACACCAAAAGCATTCTGCTTACTTGCTCTAGAAAAACATGAGTCCCTCAAATGCTCCTTAAATATAGTTTAAGAAAAGGTGCTGCAAAAGTCAGGTAAAGGTTTAGAAAGCTACAAAAATGAATGAAGCAATTAATTTACACTTGGTGTACATTTATCCAATTATTGTTCATGAAAACTAAGTGTCTTGAAAACATAAGCTAAAGTAAAGCAGTTTGCAACACCTTTTTCATGAGCTCTTACATTCTTATTTTTAAAATGTTAACAGAGTCCTTTAGTAGGATTAGAAACCAACCACCTAAAAGGCACATATGAGCACAAACTGGCAATAAACAAAGGGGCTATCCACCAGGGCTCAAAACACCCGTGCGCATTAAAGTATTAGCTAGAGCTAGGAACAGAAAAAACCAAAACACACCACCCTGGCATATAATGACAGTTTTTTCAAAAGAGCTATCCTTACCATAATCCCTCAGAAGGGCTTGCGCTGGTCTCTCACTATCTGGTGTTGTGGGCTCCGTACTGCCTCCGCTTGCAGTGCTAATGCCACTGTTAGTACGACTGTGGCTTTTGAAGAGGTTATTTTCCCCACCGTTCTGCAAATTGAAAGTCAGTTTTGAGCGATGAGATTTTTTCTGAGGAGTTCCCTGTACCAGAGGATGCTCTCAGATACAATGGAGAAGAAGAGATGATCAAATCTCAAGATGCTAACTGAGCACCTTACAACAGCAGATAAAATGAGTAATACATTCTTTCTGAAGTGGTAACTTCATAAACAAAAAATACTTACCGTTTCCATCTGACAGCCAATGGCTTCTAACAGTGCTGAATCTTGAACAATATTTAGCATTGCACCTGAAGAATCAGATATAAGAAAGTAACTAAAGACCGCAGTAAAATACTCACTGCTAGAATTTACAAAGAAGCACTGAAGGTCTAACATACAGGATCACCATCCTGGTTTTTAAATCTCTTTTTATAAGAGTTTTACAAAACACAGCATTTGCTTCAGGCTTAGCCATTTGAAGCAGATGACAGCTGAGAGAGAAAGTGCTTTCAGCTATTTTAAAAATGCTTTGAACGTAAGTTTTTCAAATTCCTCAGTTCAGAAGGATTTTGGTTTCACAGAATCGTTCCTTGTCTCCCATCAGATTGTGCTCATTTAAAAACTCAGGTTATATTTAAGGATATCTACTGATTCTGTGAATAAAATAGCTGTATTTCTTAGAAAACAGAGAGCTAAAAGAAGCTGTGTAGTCCAAAGCTACCTCAAGGGTTATACAGTGCTGGCCTTGGCTATGTTCTTGCCTTGCACAAAGCGGCTCCCTTCCTCAGTTTGGCAATTAGGAGGCACTAACTACCAGTACATACAGCAACTTGCTGGAAGAGAAAGTGAATAGTGTCTGGTCCATCCAGCAACCCTTAAGACATCACCTCAAGGGACGACACTTGTTCTCACACTGATCAGTGACCAGTGAAGTGAACCCCCAAACCACTGTAACACAAGGAGTTTTATTTTTATAAGGAAATTTCTGCCCTTGCCTCATCCCAAAAAAAAAAACAAAACCCAAAAAATCCAAAACACACTAAAATCAAATCAAGGCTAATATTTGCATCACTGATAATCTCAGGGTTTGCAGAGCAAATTAAAAATTGCTTTCATTTCAATTTGGCTAAAACATAAAACCAATTTCCTAAATCAGGAGGGCAGTGCACAATCTAAGGTGCAATACACTGAAATTTTCTCTACCTGGAAGTCATCCCCAGCCTCCTACTTTCTGTGCTTTGTTTTCCGTCAGTGCCCAAAATACTGTATTGAAAAAGCTCTAAGTGCAGGGGTAGCCAGCCCTACTGCATCCAAACTAGCCAGCAGCTAGTTATCTCTTCTGTCTCAGGAGAGATAACTACACAAAAGTGTAAGACACTGTTAAATTAAAATTGCCGATGCATTATGGGTGCCTGCTCCTGCTTGGCAGCACCACGCCGAGGTGATGAGGAAAGAAACAGTAAGGACAGGGACATGCAACAGGTTGACACTGACACACTCAGTGGCATCAGTTTTAGGAGGAGGTGGATTGGTATGGACTATCATGGAAATAGTAATGGTAAAAACCATTTGAGGCAGAACATCTACCCAGCCAGATGCAAACATCAGCTTGCAGCAGAGGGGTACGGAACACAAGGGTAGGATTGAACAGATCACCCTGCGGTTCTGGAGGTGGTGCAACCCTCTGCACACCGACGCTCTGTGGGTCTCGCTTGGAGGATCACTTTGAAACCATAAACATCCTCATCATTTCACCAGGATCGGTTGCAAATCATTCTTTCAAACTATTCTCCTCTAGTCTTCCGCTAGTAAACGAACTATTTCAGCCACTGCTAGGAAACTTCCCGAAGGTCTTTGCAGACTGGATTTGTTTCCCTTCACTTCATTGCTCATGCCATTTTCTTGCCCTCCCCTGTTAATCAGGTACGTTCTGTCTCCCAGAACAAGGCAGACACCTCCCACCACAGTGCAAGTCTGTCTCCTTTCTAAACAGACAAAAGGAAAGTGGTACCCTAATTAGTGAAGGACAAGAACAGCATAATGTGGAAAAAGGCACTTCTGAAGAGAGGAAAATAAGGAAGGGGGGAGAATAAAAGGCAAGTACATTTTTACTTGTCTGAAAATATATTTAACTTGACAGATTATGCACTATTTAAGTTTTCAGCTTCTAGTTACTTTCTGAGTATTCAAAATAATGTTAATACACGTTACCTCAAAGAACAGTTTGTTGCTAAACTACGATGAATCTCCAGACTCTATTCCAAAGTTTCTGTCTGAGGATTTACAGTGCTAAACAAATGTCATCTGTATTTTGCAGTGCTGGACCACCAGACACTCAGTATTTCAATTTGTTTCTAGGCTTAATCATGCCAAAAACTAAAATGTTCCCTGTATTTCCATTCCTAGTTATGACTGACATTTCCTGCTAGAATGTGCTCTACTTCCGCTTCTACTTTTCAAGTGTTATTCCACATTTGTAAAAAGATAGAGATTACTTTATATGAGGCTTTTCAAGATGTTTTCATAGTATGAGGGAGATTATACAGATATACCTGCCAGGAACTTAATCTTTTTTCCTGCAAAGCAACACATTACTAATAACACATATTATTCCAGGACAGATTAAGACAGCCACTTCTGTAACACAATTAATAAATAAAAAAGTTGAAATAACCTAGTATCATTTGAGTGTTGTTGGGGTCTGTTTCCGTTTGCAAAGCTCCTATAAGTATATTCACAAGCCTCAGCTTCAAGGAAAGGAAGGTTACTGGCTTATCATATGTTGAGCTGTCATCGTTGCTGAATTTCCCTTCCAGGACAACCTGAAAGAAAATTACATTTATTTCAGTATCAATTAGAGATCACACCAGCATGGTATTGATTTCAAAAGTCAATATCCACAGCACACATTGCTACTGACAACGTGTAATACAGTCTTACTCTTACAGACTTGCCCTAAGAGTTTCAGTGCTAAAGAGAACGCCAAATACAACCCACAAGTCATCCACAACCCACTCCAAAACAACCAGGAAAACAGAAACAGAAATGCAAAACAAAGCAGTAAGTTACTACCTCAGACTTTATGGTTCCAAAATGATGAGGGAGAGGCAACAGAGAGAGCAAGATGTTAATTGAAGCTCTTCTTAGCTCTGTGGGGTTTACATAGATTTTAAACTTTGAGAGTTCTCTGCAAATCAAAGCATCATACAGTTAATCAACTTTTCAGGGGAATTTGGAGCCAAATTTAATTAAGTTAAAATTAAATATACAGCCACCCAGTGGTCTTAAATAATTTGCCGTATATGATGTAGCTGTTTCTTTCTATGCTCCAGATTTTTTTTTTTTTTTTTTAAAACAGCAGCAATAACACAATGAATTCATGCAGGAATTACTTTCCAAGGATTCTGTACCCCCTATATAAAAGCAATATAAAAGCAATGATCTGATGAAAGTATTACTCATACACTGCATTTTCAAAGCAGGAAGTTTTGGTCATGAGACTCTACTGTCTTATTACAACTCAAACCCACCCAGGACTATCAAGGATCCGCAAAAGATGCTCAGGCCCATATTGCATAAAACATGAGCTGCTTTGCCAATAGATCAACAATTTTTGGGAGCCACCAGTAAATTCTTCTACTTTTAAGACCTATACAAAAGAAGGAGTGGCTCAGATTTAAGCCCAGAAGATAAATAATGTTTTATGCATAACTTCAAAATGAAATGCCATACCAAGACATTACACATATGCTAAAGAAGGCCTGCACAGAGTGGTATTAAGCGCCTTAAATTACTTAACAAAACGTCCAGAGATCTATAAAGCTCTGACAAGGGAGGCTATATCTTCTGGTTTAAGAACCTACTCCAATTTCACCAGCCTGACTAAATTATCAATTTTTCTATTTAATGATGTGTAAGATTATTCTCTTACGAATTCACTGCAGCAACAACCACTAATGAATATCCTGTGAAATTTTACTTAAAAATCAGTAGGCTTTCAATATATTTGAGGTAAATCACTTCCATTTTCTTACAGATATTGCTTTCCATCAATGAATATGTAGATTACACAACTCACATATTTCATTTAAAATAAGCACTTACTATTGCTTTAAAGAAAATGGCATTAAATAAAACCAAAAATTAAGAGCTGATGAAGTGCCACCATCATCACCAGCAAATACATACACAGTATGGGGCTCACATTACAGAATTTCTTCGTGAAAACTACTCAGGAATGACAGAAACCCCAGAAGATAAAACACCTCCCCACATTGCTGATGATTTTATGTGGAAATAGCAATTTACCTGTCAGGTAAAATAGTTTCGAGAGCCGAAATGAAATAAGGAACCACGACATCAATCCCTTTCAGGTCACAGCAGAACAAAGGAGGGGAGTTTAGAATAACACTGGCAAGAACAGGATGGCAAACGAAATCCGCTATCTGCAAACCCTGAATTAAAAGCATGTAAAATCTGACAAAGAAAGACAAGATTAAATTATTTCCACATAAAACATATCAGCATCCCACATGAACAAGAACGTGCAGCCACTATTTGATCTTTTCTACATAAAATAGAGTAAGTTTCAAAATCAGAGCTAGGAAATGTTTATAGGAGCAGGCAAACGCACCTATAACCAGCTTAACAAATCCTCCTCACAAATCACACGTATTTCATGTGAAAAGCCAGGGCAGCATGATTTTATTGAAACCTCTGACTTGTTGCACCCCAGGGACGAGGAGCTGTGCAGATACAGCCCAGGGGGTTACTAACAGTGCTTGGACCACGTGCCCTCTCGCTACTCCCATCCCCACATAAGGACGGCAGCAAGACCTTGGCTTTAACTCCCCAACACAAAAAAACCACTGTGAAATCTTTCGGGGGATGTGGGAGTGGAGAGGACAGGACACACTGATCAGTGATTTGGAGAGTAAGACCAAACATAACCATTATAACCAGTTCAAGTGAAAAAGCAGCAGAGCAGGAATCCAGCTGGCTATCATTCTAAAGCAGGTAGTTTCTTTTGCAGTTTCTTGTTAGAGACTACTTATATCCTTTTTCTTTTATTTTTTTAAGAGGCTTGCAAACACAGAGGAATCTCACTGACTGGGTACGAGACACACAAACTAGCTATACACAAAACGCTACAACATGCAAGAAATAAAATAGTTCAGTCTTCCAGGAAGTTTTGATGCCATCTGGGACAAATGTACCCAAACAGTTTGAGAGAGTCATGATTTAAAGTTGATTCTCTGCCTCTAGCCTTTGCTATTACACTTTTTAACAAAAAATTGGAAAAAAGGTACACTATGGTAAGGACAGATTGTCTTATGTTATTAGAAACTAAACTCAAAACAGAGGTAGTTCAAACACAACTGTTTTAAATAATGGAATATTATTCTATTTCTATATTTAAAGGAAAAAAAATGAACTACCATCACAAACACATTCAATCCCAGTGTTGTGATGCTTGAATATGTAAGACCCTTCATGGTCTAATGAAGTGTGCAAAGTCTTATGTCTGCACATGTATTTTTTTTCCACCTGAACAATATTCAGTGACAATTTAAAAAAAAAAAAACAAGAATACAAGAGGCAAGAAAGTATCAGAAAGATAACATTCCTTCCAGCTGGGAGGCATTTTAAGGGACTTCCCTTCAATTGGAACTTGATGAAAACCCAGTGAAATCAGCATCATAAGAAGACAAAAGGAAATCACCTACAGCACCTGAAGGCTAACCAGGCTTTTTTGAATTGTCAACACAGGATTCAGACAGTCACTGAATGCTATTCACTGTGAATTAATTTGCACCATAAAGTTACAGTAACAAAGCAACTGGAAGAGAGGTTAGTACCGGGATAGGTAAGCTGGTAATATTTCCTCCCCAGTCTTCTTGCTACAAAATATCCTACACAGTGTCCCGCACGCCTCTGCCCTTCCCGCTTCATAGTTGTCTGGGAATTCACTCGCATCAAACATGGGGTTGGAAGCCATTGTGTCTGTGGACATTTGTGATCCTTTCCGGCGAAACTCCACGCTAGCTTGAGTTGCTATAGCTGGGAAGAGAAAAAACAGCGTTTCACTGTGTTTGTTAACATATGTAATAGGCTCATGGGATCCTGGACACAAAGATCAAGTCAAATTTAGTAGTTATCATGAAGCTGTTAGTTCACTATATTTGAGTCAGTGCCTCTGTTTAGAAAGTATCTGTGGGTGTAACTAGCTTTTTTCTTTATAATGATGACAACAACTGACCTTCATATTCTAGAGCCTGTCCCAACTTTCTACTGGGAAGAGTACTGGGCTGGGAAGCTTATATCCAATATTAGCTTCCTACCCACTCTGGAGGACAAGGATCTTCCCTCACCTAGTTCTCATCTCCAGAAAAAAGAAGTACCACCTTGCCTTGCCACCTCAAAATAACAAAACCCATTTAAATGGTGCCATTTCTGTGACCTCTAAGCAAATGCTTAATTTTCAGCTGTCCAATTAATCTCTTAGGCTGCTCTGAACACTACGCTGCTTTGATCCAATTTTGTTGTATAAACATACTTATTCAAAAAATAATTAAAAAATTCTAAGGACCCATATCAGAATGAGAAGTTTGCTGAAACCCACTCTCGTGCTCTGGTCCCTCTCTCTCCACGTGACTACTGAAATTACCAACTAAATTTGAGGTTAGGCAGCCTCCAGACAGCAGCTACCGGGGAGGCTGGCCCTCTCCTAATCCCTATCCCACAATACACTCCACAGAAGTCTCTCGGGAGCCCGCTGTTACCTAAATGGGACGTGGTTCTGCCACGCTTCATGGTCCCTCCCTGCAGGATGGTTCTGCCAGTCCAAGCCAGTTCAATTCATATCTTTCTAGAGAGATGTCTGGTCCCCCTTTCACATGTCAGTATCACCTGCACACAACGCAGGAGGCTACTTGCTTTGCTGGCTTCATCCTTTCTTTCAGGATGGCAAGCAAAAAAAAAAAAGATATGTTGCTCTCAATGTTTTTGGTTTGTTTTGTTTTTTCCTTGGACAACTTCACTCTTAGATTACTAACTGCTGAAAGAACATGTTCCTTCTTATTTTTAGCTAAGACTATATTGATTCTCAAAACTTTTATGATCTATAGAACCAAACAACAGATAATGTGTGCTCCTAACAGAATCACACCAATGTAGTTCTACCAGTACCAGAGAACTTCCTCTACCTCGAGCCTGGGACACCGGTGAACATCAGGTTCACAATCAGTCTTGCAAACAAAGGCCTGTTAACACTTCAACAGTTGGAATACTTGTTAATTTATGGATTTTTTTTGATTGTTTATTTTTTAAAGGAATCGTCCTAATGTCAAGTGTCTACTCTCAATTTTTTGTCTTTAAATTTGTTATTTAACCTACTGTTACCTTACAAATTTTCATGACATAAGTAGCAAATAAGCACAAATCTTTATGCATCTTCCCATGAGCCATTTTTTGCCCTAAATAAGCTATCCAGCAATATATTGTAGTAGGAAAAAAACACTACATGCACAATGCATACAAATCAAACACTAGGTCTGTAAAATAAGCTTTAAGTAAAAAAAACATGGTTAGTGCAAAGTCCTGAAACTCATGACATGATCACAGACTAAAGTACAGAAAAGATGGGACTGATTCAGGCAGATTAATTTGCTTTTGCCAACAATCCTCCCCATTCAAAAAACACACACAAAAAAATTACTTGTCTTTTTCAAGTAAAAGTGCAAAAGCTACAAGAGACAATGAAAATGAATTTACAAATAAAATATGGGATTATGGAAAAAGAAAAGCATGACCGCAATTAAGGAAAAGCTACTGGTTCCTACTTACAAGATTTATAAGAAAGAAGAATTTGGATAAAAGATGCTGCAAGATAATAGAAATAAAATGGAAACAAATCAAAGGACAGCAGTAGTTATAAAATACTTTTAAGATGGTGAAATCGTAATATAAGTTAAGAAGCTTTTAGCTTTTTTTAAAAAATAGATTAAAAGCTTTATGATACAGCAAGCTCGTTAAACACACAGGAAATTGGCATTCAGGTCCAAAATTATGGTTTTGAAAGTACCATGCAAAACAATGAACAAAAAGTTACAAAATACTAATACGATTTAGAGCTGTTCATATCAGCGTACATCACTTCTTTAAATGGATGTATTAACCCTTCCCAGCTCAAGTACACTTCCCTATGTTGCACTGTATATGGAGTACACACTAGGCCATCTCACGGCTTCTGTGACTTGGGATACGGCTTGTAGGGGGAAGGTTACTTACCT
Source organism: Dromas ardeola (assembly GCA_013398915.1). NCBI lineage: Eukaryota > Metazoa > Chordata > Aves > Charadriiformes > Dromadidae > Dromas > Dromas ardeola. The sequence goes on from VYZM01019996.1 coordinate 59,593, forward strand.
GCAGAGTCTCCTCACAGCAATACCCCTGCTTCCAACCATGAGTTCCTGACAGTATTACAGCTCTGTCTTCCCTAAGCCAAGTTGCTAACAACCAGTATACCAGGGCATGCCTCCCCCACCACCTCCATCAACAATCTTCCAAAGCAGAAATAAAAGGCAGAACACTAACAGAAATATCAACATCTCAAAAAAAATCTCCGGAGAAAGAAGAGAAGAAAGACTCCAGTAACCAGGTACCAGGAGAGAACGCCACCACCCTGTAAGAGCTGCTTCTTTGAGTGTGCGTGGTCAGATCAAGACCTGTGACCAAGCCCCTCAGCAACACTCAAGATGTCCCCAATCAGAGCTTCTTATAGTTTGCTCCTAGACCCCCAGAAACATTCTTTGGGACATTAATATTAATGACAGTAGGGCCAGAAAAGATGAGAGCAAACCTATAATCCAAGACCAGGGCCAGGCCAGATTGGATGGGCCTTTGAGCAACCTGGTCTACTGGGAGGTGTCCCTGCCCATGGCAGGGGCATTGGAACTAGATGATCTTTAAGGTCCCTTCCAACTCAAACCACTCTATGATTCTGTGACACCCCCACTGCCAACAGCACCTGGGTAATACCAGCAACCCACCAATGTAAGACTTCTTCGGCTGCTATAAAACACACAGCTGGCCGGCTTGTGACTGACTACTTAAACTACAAGGATTAAGAATGAGCCCATCAGATTGGAAGATTCAGTTGCTGAAATGCTGGCACACAGTATTCATGAGTTTCTCCCAGTTCCCACAAGTTGTTGAAGACAGCAACTAGCAGCAGCATGCACTGTACAGCCAAGCTTGTCTAACCAAAATACGTCTTGCCAATGAAATTACTTCCCTTTTGGAGGTTAAACCATTCAAGAAGTAAGATATGTGAGGCTCCAGGACAAGAAGAAAAAACAAGGGTAGACAGGTACTCATTCACATCAGTCTTGATCAACTGCTCCCTACTTCCTAACGCTCATCAAAAAGACTTGTGTTGTAAGATGGGAGGACAACGCGCTAGTCCATGTGAATCAGCAGGGTTTGTTTAAAAGAACTGTACTAAATTCTGGACTAGAACTTGAAACTGCAGCTCATCCACAGGGTTACTTGTTAGGCACTCACATTTAGCTCATGAATACCTCTTTAGAAATCATGTCATATGGGTTCTCATTGAGAATGTTTCACGTGCCAGAAGAGGAATAAGAAACACGCACTAGAAAATGCAGCATTGCAGAAAAGTGTCCCAGGGCAGAGGATCTCTCTGCAGGACCAAGGAGCAATGTGAATCAAGATATTTCACCTCTTTCTTTTTCAAAGTAGTCCTCAGTCCTCCAGCCAGCAACGAAACAGAGAAAACATATCAGAGAGCTATGAGAGAAGACATTCTTAACTGCATGGCATTGAAACAAACTGAACATTAGAAGAGTTTAAAGCCGTTGAGATCTTACACAACTGCAATCTCAGACCTAAAAGAAAATTAGCGTGTGTGGGCCAGTGGAACACAATACTACATAGCAAAGCTGATTTTAAGTGCAGATACTTCCCAATCATAAAATATTTAAAGCATCCATAAAAATAATAGTGCTTCCTGAAGCTAGTGAAGAGGATTATCAGTGTCAAACATGGTAAGAGTATTCAAGTTAGTGGCAAAAGCATTACTGTAACATGGTACAAAAGACAGCAGATGGACCATGATATATAGGTATAGCCAACCTGTAGCCAAAAAGCAGCAGATTTATTTTTGTCCTCTTTCCTAAGGATAGGGACTGTGGCAGCTAACTGTCCCTTCTCTGCTGCCTTCTTTCTTCAAGCCACATCTATACTGGGTAGCAAGAGCAGAGGCAGTGGATGGACACAGGGTACAGATCTGATTATTATTGATGGGCCCCACTAGTATCATGGAGGGGGACCACAGTACACAACCCTCCTGGCCCATCTCATTGGTCCAGCACGGCACTTCCTGCCTTACACTGTTCGAGGAGGAAAGACTTCACCTGGAGGCATCCAGCTTCACAGATTAGAGTCCCAGAACAGAAGCTTTTCAATTTGGACTTAAACCTGATTAAAAGACACTGATGCTTCAAATCAACAGAAACTGCAGCAGACCAGCACTTTACAAGTCTTGCTACATTTTCCCACCTAAAGCAGAAGCTGAGCAAGAGGATTTATCCAAAAAGGATAAATCAGGCAATGAGTATTTGCTGCCTCTCTACAGAGTTTCAGCGGTATGGATCCATTTTCAGTTCACTCTCCTTCCATCAGCCTGCCATGCCTTTGGTGTGACCAGGACTTTACACAGCAGTAACAACACTTACGGCAGCCTGGAAGGGCAGCAAACACTTGACTAAATTCTGTAAGTTAATTCTGTCTTTCAAATCGCTAGAAATGTGGAACATAACACAGCCGGTTTTCTGGGTCTCCAGCAACAGAATTCTCTCAGATCCACTGCTGCTAATAAACATCAGAATGTGTGACATGCAAAGACCGGTCTCACTACGGACACCTCTGAAGAGCATGGAGCAGGAACCACATCAAGCTATTTCAAATAGTTGTTTCTAGTTTTCAGGAAGCTAGTAAGTCCCCCTGTAAGGCTAGCAATATGACAATTTTCTGACTGCTGTTAGGCAACTTAAGACACTGCATATATGAATAGAAGGCCCTGGAACCCCTTCAAGGAAATCAATCATTTTGATTTTGGATGACTGTGTACTTCTGCTAGAATCACAACACCTCTGTTTACAGCTGACACTGTTGCATAAGCAGCATCTCAGCTGACATCTTTTTCAGCTTAAGCACTTCATTAAAATTGCTCAAGATATAGGTTATGTGAAAATTAAAATGATCCCATCATATGAAAAGCATTAAATACAGAAATACATTACCTGCATATGCAACTGAACACACTCTCAAATTATGCCTTACTCCTTTCTAAGCTCAGCTATTTCTCTAGTAATGTGTCATGGGCCTTTTACAGAGGGACTTGAACCTCCTACCACAGAAATCCATGACTGAGCACTTTCAGAAACCACGTGCTGCATACCTAAAAATATCTTTAGCAGATCTCAAATCCTAAACCTGTCACCTCCACACAGGGATTTGACACAACAAACAAGGAAGATAATCAATTTAACTGCTGCTGTCAAGTCCCACAATAAACCCAACTTGCTACAACAAATCTCTTCCTCCTATTTTTCTTACTTAGGCCAGCGAGCTCCTGATGGACAGATCTCTTGGAAGAATTTAGCAAACATTCAAAATACTACACGAAGAACAGGAAAAATGCAAGGAGTGAGAAAGTTTATTCTTTTCTGAATGTTATCACCAAAAGGAAGAAGAGTGCTAAAAAGCCCCCCTGAGCAGAGCACTAATCCTGCTGTCATGTCTCAAAACATCTGACCTCTAAAGCTGAGCAAAGCATAGGAGACAAAACACATCTGGTAGTTAAGGACTGGGGACAACCAAGGTATCAAGCCATATATGGAAACACACAGCAACCGTCATGAAAGGCAGCAGCTTCCCTTGCTATTTTAAGGACTTCTGTTTTCAAAACCCTCTCCAAAAACAAGGAGAAGTACCACTTTTTGCAGTATCTGGAGTGATGTTTGACAATTTTTCAATCATTAAAGAGTCACTGTAAAAAGTTGCTGTTACTCAGAGATACTCAAGCACATTTCAAATTAGGAACTAGACTCTTTTATCACATTATTTCCTTCACTTAATAAAATTTTCCCCACTAGCATAATTGGGACTGCCATGCTTGTTAGAACAAGGGAGTGTTTAATGGTAAAAAGTGATTTTTTTAAATCTCGAAGCCCCCAAACATCTGCTCAGCTATTAACAGGTGCTGGCTCAGCTGGGAGGGGTTAACCACAACACAGCACTTCAGATTTTTTTTTTTTTTTTGATTATGCATATGTTAATCTTGCAGGTAGGAAATGTCAATAAAACAAGGAAAAAAGTGTACGTATATTTTTCAGTAATATTTACCAGTCATGCTGCTGTCTCTGTTTATTCCATTATGAAGTTTACAGTGAACAAATGCTGCATCAAATAACCACGATCCAAAGAGGTTCAAGATGCTGTTAACCTTTGGCCTGCGAGGAGCTGGTAGTGGCCGTGGCTCAGAACTTGTCTGGTTTGGGCTAGAGAGCGGAGAAGTAGAGGAGGGTTGGTGCTGCACTTTTGAAGAATGTGCAGTAGTTACCTATACGAACAGAAGAACAGATCAGCTCCTAGAAACAGGGAAATTACTTCCTCTAACCGAGGAAGCTATCAAAAGGGTCAGCTACTTAAATACAGAATATGAAGTCTTACAGTGCTGGTTTTCATCGTTGCTTTATTCACAGTCACTGCCCGATGCCTTCGGTTGTGGGGTGGAGTGGTGTTGATAGCCGTGTTCTGGGGCATGCTCAGCCTATTTACTGGCGTGGGTGGTGCACTATCTGACCGGGGTCGTGAAATGCCTGCAGATCACAAAATAAAGCAAGCTTTCAGCAAGAATTCCAGAGGTTCATACTCAGCAGCCCAGCTAGTAAGCATCTGGGCTTTCTGAAAATAGACTAGCTTTCCTCCTGCCCCCAAAACAGCAGTAGAAAGAAAAACATCTTTCCTGTTTTACTATTAGCAGAAATATATGCACAAGCAAAAGAAAACCCTGCTTACATTAGACAAGTGAATCATCAAAAAACACCAAAGAATCCCACACCTTAGGAACGTGGGAAACAGCACAGGGGAGGACCAAGTCTAGAAGCAGGCAGAGGGAAAGGGGCAAAGTCCATTTGCCAAAGCCAATTTAACAGCTCACTCCTGCCAAAATTCCGATGCTTCTCACTTTCGCCTTTCCCAACCGCACCTCCCCCTATCCTGTTATGAGACACCTCTAAGACGTCTGACCCTTCAAAGCCAACTTCGCTCACTAAATTAAGATGAAATTCATCCCCCATGCAGTTTTATGCTGTTTTTGTGAGCTGAATCAGCTTGCTGAACAGTCAAATATTAAGTCAGTACAAGAGATCAGGTAAGAAAGCAGAGCAAGCTGTAATTTTTCTGGCAGCAGCAAGACATTAGATCAGTCTTTATGCAGCTTCAGGGAAATACTCGTGGTGTATAAAGCTACTCTTCCCAGTCAGAATCAGAAGCAACTAGCCCTCTGCAAAACTTGAAGTGACAACACCACTTCTTCCCAATTTAATGAATACCACCACCCTCACACCCCATTTGAAAAATTAAGCGTGGAGAAGATTTGGCAGATTTCTTTTGATGATGTTAATTAAAGCATCCAAGTACTTTTCGTAACACATTACCCAACAACTGAGTCCTGCTAAAGCATTAGTGTTACTCCCCATGCAGAGGGCAGAGCACGCACTATGAAATTGTGAAATGTGTTTACCTGA
>VYZM01020019.1:0-29178 GCA_013398915.1 Dromas ardeola
TATATATATATATATATATCTGCGAGAAATAGATAGACAGACAGACAGACAGAAAAATATAGCTTTTGGTGTTAAGAATAAAAGGCTCTTTACCAACAGTTTTACATGAAGGCAAAAGCAAAGCATGTCCTCTAGCACCTTTCCTAACTATATGCATATTGATCTCTTCCAGTACACATTCCTGTTTGCCAGTGCAGTTGATGAGCTGAGAAACACAGCAATCAGCCCAAGATAAAGGATCTGAGAACATAAGCACGGGTCAGATCCCCCAGTGGTGAAAGACAGTATGCCTTCAAGTCTATGTATTAAGGTCTGTGTTAATTGGTCAAGAAATTGGTTGTCTCCTCTGTTCCCCTTGGCCTGTTAAGTTCATTTTATGCCAGTCAATGTAAATTTGCCAACAATGTAAATTTGCCTCTTAGGAAAAGGCTTTAAAAAAATCCCATCTCCGCCTCTTCTTCCTCTTACCTCTACCATGTCCTTACAGCCCATGAGATTTAAATGCATTCAAAATTCACTGGGATAGGAAAAGGTCCCAAATTCTGCTCAAAGCAGGCATTTACATTGTCCCTGTCACAGCGTGGAGGTGTGACACAGAATAGTCACAACTACAGCAGCGCGGCCCCTGATGCCAAGCAGAGGCAGCAGAGGTATGAGACTCACGGAGACTGCTGATCACCTTTCCACAGGCTGTGAAGGGGTGCTCAGGGTGGCAGAGAGCATCCTCCAGCCTAACCTTGCACCTGCAGATAACTGGGGGAGATACATTTAAGCACATACTCGCCCTTAACACCAGATAAAAAAAAAATAATGAAGGAGATGTCAGATTCTCCAGCTCTTGTAGGGCACAGAGGTATTGTTTTTACATTAATAGATCCTCAAGATCCTCCTGCACCAAAGTTTTCATCCTAAGATGAAGAGCTGCACATAGCAAAATTTGAGCGGGGCTGGGAGGGATCGTGACACAGAAGATTAATGGATCTCTTCCAGCCATAGATAGTCAGTTAAGTCAAGCACTGCTAATGCAGGATGTCGTTCCGAGACCCCTGTTAGCACAATGACGAAGCTTTTTTTAAGTCCTCTGTGTAAAAGGCATATTCCTTGTATGCCAATAGATGATATCCTTGAGTTCCCTAGAGAGCAGGGCAAATGTGGAAAGAAAGGGAAAGGAAATCCCTTATTTCATAATGGTGCAGACATGTCAGGAGAATTACATCAACATGCAGCACATGTGAAATTCAATACTCCTCCTAATGCATTTAGATGAGGCAAAATGCAAAGTCTATNGAAGGCCCAGACTGGACTCAGTGACGGATGTGAACTAGATTCCAGATCTGGAATCACAAACGCACAGATCAGGATCAAAGTCAGTTGAAAAGACAGAGTCTTGAGGAAAGAGGACTGACCTTTTGGTCCCTCAACTTTTATATTGAGCATGGGGCAGATGGGAGGGAATACCCCGTTGGTCAGTTTTGGGTCAGCTGTCCTGTCCGCTGCTCCCTGCAGGTGTGACCCCTCTACACTTTTCCATTTCCAACCCTCCAGCAGGGCAAATAACGAAGTTAGCTGACCTTGGTTGTTATAGAAATAAGTATAAGCAAGAGCCTCTCTGCTTACCATCCATTGGCATTAACTATAAACATAGGTCTTATCACACTGAGACCAAACAGTTTTCTGCACAATATGCTGTTAATTTCAGTGAGTTAGAAGAGGCCTAGCTAAGAAGTAAAATTACTGAAAAGAAATTTGGTTCTGTTTTGCCTCAAACCAGGACATGAACAAAACGGCATGTAAAAATAACTGTGCACACACACTGTCGCAGCACAGCCTCCAGATGTCAGCATCAAACCAAGCAAGAGAGAGGCACAGCACAAACGGTGCAGAAAAACCCCACCTGCAGGCTAGGCCTTCCAGAAACACTCCCCTGCAGTCCCTGTTCTCCTGCCTGGGACAGATAGACAGAGAGACAGACAGGAGGGTTTCCAACTCATCTGGAAAAAGTGCTCGGTTCACAGACAAAACCAAGGGATATAGCTTGTAGCCCAGCATGCAAGTGTTTTACTTATACTGATGTAGACCACATGTGCGTGTAGATGCTCATCACCTATATATATATATATATATCTGCGAGAAATAGATAGACAGACAGACAGACAGAAAAATATAGCTTTTGGTGTTAAGAATAAAAGGCTCTTTACCAACAGTTTTACATGAAGGCAAAAGCAAAGCATGTCCTCTAGCACCTTTCCTAACTATATGCATATTGATCTCTTCCAGTACACATTCCTGTTTGCCAGTGCAGTTGATGAGCTGAGAAACACAGCAATCAGCCCAAGATAAAGGATCTGAGAACATAAGCACGGGTCAGATCCCCCAGTGGTGAAAGACAGTATGCCTTCAAGTCTATGTATTAAGGTCTGTGTTAATTGGTCAAGAAATTGGTTGTCTCCTCTGTTCCCCTTGGCCTGTTAAGTTCATTTTATGCCAGTCAATGTAAATTTGCCAACAATGTAAATTTGCCTCTTAGGAAAAGGCTTTAAAAAAATCCCATCTCCGCCTCTTCTTCCTCTTACCTCTACCATGTCCTTACAGCCCATGAGATTTAAATGCATTCAAAATTCACTGGGATAGGAAAAGGTCCCAAATTCTGCTCAAAGCAGGCATTTACATTGTCCCTGTCACAGCGTGGAGGTGTGACACAGAATAGTCACAACTACAGCAGCGCGGCCCCTGATGCCAAGCAGAGGCAGCAGAGGTATGAGACTCACGGAGACTGCTGATCACCTTTCCACAGGCTGTGAAGGGGTGCTCAGGGTGGCAGAGAGCATCCTCCAGCCTAACCTTGCACCTGCAGATAACTGGGGGAGATACATTTAAGCACATACTCGCCCTTAACACCAGATAAAAAAAAAATAATGAAGGAGATGTCAGATTCTCCAGCTCTTGTAGGGCACAGAGGTATTGTTTTTACATTAATAGATCCTCAAGATCCTCCTGCACCAAAGTTTTCATCCTAAGATGAAGAGCTGCACATAGCAAAATTTGAGCGGGGCTGGGAGGGATCGTGACACAGAAGATTAATGGATCTCTTCCAGCCATAGATAGTCAGTTAAGTCAAGCACTGCTAATGCAGGATGTCGTTCCGAGACCCCTGTTAGCACAATGACGAAGCTTTTTTTAAGTCCTCTGTGTAAAAGGCATATTCCTTGTATGCCAATAGATGATATCCTTGAGTTCCCTAGAGAGCAGGGCAAATGTGGAAAGAAAGGGAAAGGAAATCCCTTATTTCATAATGGTGCAGACATGTCAGGAGAATTACATCAACATGCAGCACATGTGAAATTCAATACTCCTCCTAATGCATTTAGATGAGGCAAAATGCAAAGTCTATACTGCCTCTGGGAATAATTCTGGTAGGAAGCTTTCACTACTAGGAACCAAGGACTTTCTACTTACTCTGGAATTTGAGCCTTTGTTTTCAAAGCCTTCCTGAGAGACTTCAAAATCAAGTTTGTTAAATGTACATTACTCTTTGAAGGTCTGTCTTCCAGAATGAAAGACGGGTGCTCTTCCCAGCAATGCTGGTGTAAATCAAGAGTAGCATGCTTGAAAATCAGTAAACATTCACAGGGTTGCAGACAATCTGCAAAAGAGGAGAGTCTGATCCTTTGCATTGCGGAAAGCCAAGATACACAAACACACACAGCCCTTATCCTTTGCCTAGTGTCAGCTGGTATTGCTGCAAGGGTGCATCAGACTTGCTCGGATTTCCACCAGCTTTGACTGTGGCCCATAAGGCTCTCAAAGGCTTATAAATGCAAGCAGTATTTGCTTTGGAGTCCTTGCAGATAGGAGGAGCCTGAGATTTTCTGGCTGGTTTCTCCCTCCCCCTTTATCAGACTATAGATACGGGATTCAGCAGCGGATAAAGCTCAGATGTGGCTTGAATTCAGACAAGTGACTTGAACTGATGATTTTCCCCCCACCAGGCTGCAGATGATTGATGTATTATGCATGAAAATAGTGCCAGGCACAGATGGATGGGAGTAGAAGGTGTGAGCTGATAATGACAGCAGCCAAGCTCTGCTAGAAAAGACTCTACAACACACTTGCATATTGGGCAGAAAAAGGATGCAACATGCATGAGAGATTATCCATGGTTTAAAGGGCCAAACAGTTTAACTACTGCCAAAATTGAGGTTTATGCAAGGATTTGAGTGGTATGGTTGCCAGTGGGAGCAGGGGATTCGCCTTGATGATTTAATGAAGTGTCTTCCCATCTTGTGTTCTTGAATAACCGTAGGGAAATGAGTGAAATACTTATTCTGGGTTTTAAAAGCTGAAGACAGGAAAACCAAAGTGGTGACACGGTGCTGCATTAGATATTGCCTCCAGCAGGATCCTGGCTCATACTCAGCACAGTGCTGAGAACTTGGCACCAGGTCCAAAGCTGAAACAAAGAGGAATTTCTCCATGGACACTTCTAGGGTTTGGATCCAAGCCCTAGAAGACCAGCATGCATGGCCTGATCCAGAAGAAACAGTGGCAGCTTGGACATGGCAACATGTCACTGACTTGGAGCCAGGTGGGTACAGACTTCAATGGGACAATGAGTCAAGAGTGCTCCAGTACCATCTGCAAAATGATCTGGCACTGTGATAAAGAGCTTAGCAAATATGCTATACAGAAAGACCCACAAGGAAGAAGTGATCATCCAAGGAAAAGCCCATGACTTCCCTGGTCAGCCTTGGAGCACTTTGGAGATCATTGCAAGACCAGATGCTTAAAATAAGTTGCTTCCCTTCTACAACCAAACCATGAGAGGCAGATACTCTGTTCCTTACACAGCTTCTTTGAAGAAGCTCCAGCCTTGGAGTACACATATGACAGCTGGCAAGACGTCATTGTCTTTGCCAAATGTGACCACAGCTGATCCCTGATGCAATGAAATGTCGCCCTTAAATTACCAAAGTCTGAGAATGTGCTTGTCTGGAGTATCATCATGCAAAGACAGCAAAGTCTTGCTGGGAACTTGCAATGCATTTGCCAGTTCCAGGCTCTGTGGAAGCCTGACCCTGCACAAAACCCCACCTATGGGTGTGGCAATTCACCTAAACCCAAGAGCAACTGTATGATAGAAAGGGTCCATTAGGAGACTGGAGGAGCCCAGCACTCATGATGGTTTGTGATGGGACGTGTTGCATCATGCTCTGCCAGCCACCAGTCTGGGTTGTCTCTGCTTCCTTTCCATCTCCAAGCTCGGCAAGCCATCTCCACAGGGCTTACTTCACACACATCCTGAGAAACCTCCAAACAGGCTTCCCTATCACTACGGCCCAACAGTCTCCCTAAACTGTTGGAGGACCTATCATTAGCTTTATACCCAGCCAAGACTCACCACAGACTAGTAAAAGTCCCTTCATTCCTACTTAAATTGGATTTAGGGTCACATTTTGTGGTGCTAGCACCACTGAGACCTGTGCTTCAGTCTGGATCTGGACCCCGTCTATCCTGCGTGGCTGTCCTTATCTCATGCATTTTTAAGGAGCTCAGCAGCAATTTATGGATCAAAGCTAATCAATAATACCAGAGCCCTTTCACCATATTGCTTTCACTGCATCCTTTAAAAACAGAAAACTTAGCAGACTGCAGTACAATGCCAGACAGACTGTCACTATCAAATTATATTTATTTATTCTCTCTCTGGCTCTTGGCTGGCCCCATTACCAGCATATCTTAATGTCTCTCAGTCATCAGCATATTTGCCTTCCCTCCCCTCCCCCTACCCTGAAGTACATGCCACAAGTACAAAGCAGACTGACATGGCAAGTTTTTGAGCCTTAAATACACCAGCTTTATCTGAGGAGAACTAGATTCAGTGACAGAGCCTCAGAATTAATTACACGAAGGTGAACTCCCATCACAGACCCTGGCACAGTGTCACCACAAACATTTTAACAGCCAGTCTCTAGCCTTCGGCAGCCTTTGTGCAGCGTAAAGCAATTATTTGTACCTGCTTGGTGAAATGTGTCAGCCCCCTCAGAGATGCTGTGATACAGCAAACAGGGTTCACCCTCATTATTCGTGAACAGGGCAAAGGAAAGGGCGTGTGATGGATCTCGGCTGTGCACACAGTCCCTGGTGATGCTGTGCTCAAGCCCTTCAGGGCTGTGAATGCAGTTATTTGTGTATAATCCATGCAGTGAGTACTCTCTTGCAGATGAGATGCCACCAGGGTCAGTGATTTAGCCAAAAGCAGAAATGTGACTTGAGGACAAGGAAGCAAAGTTTTAAGTGCAAATCTCAAACTCCTACCCATCCTTGCTGAGCCCCAACAGCAGGGAGCTAATGGGAGACTGAACCCCCCACCTCCCTTTTGTCAAGGGTCTCACCCTTTGCTCTCCCTTTTCACCTTCCCTGCATCCCAGGGTATCCCTGGTGGAAACTCTTTCATCCTTCACACCCTGCTCCAACTGTTTGCCCTTACCCTTGTTGCAGCTGTTGCAGCTGACACATTCCTACTAGTCTTTTTTTCTTTTTCTTTTACAAAAAGGGACATGTTTTGGGGTTTTATTTACATACCTGTATTACAAATTTGCACAGAGCTGACACTGGGGTTAGCCTGTAAAGTTCATCAGAGATGATCATAGGAGAGCAGAGGGTGAAAATCAGCAAAGCTGCATTTCAGCATGGAACAAGGAAGGGAAACCCTATTTATCTCTTCCACTGCAACGTGCAATTTTGCTTCAGCTTCCTCAACATCTACTAGCTCTAGGGCAAGGAAAGAGGGATGCAGGGATGAGAGGAGGTTGGGTACAGTGGACAGCAAAGGGAATTGACTGTATAAAGGGGGGATTGGGGCACAGGGCAGGGAACATGCAGTGAAGGAGACATTGTTGCCTTTCCTGAAGGAAAAGGGCTGTCTGCACATCCCAAACTCTTCCTCACAGCTGGGGCTGTGAGGCTCTTTTAAGAAATACTAGAGGCAGATCAGATTTACCCAGGGGTTTGGGGGTTTAGTCAGAGCTCCTGGACCTCCTCCAATTGGCTGCAGAGGGCCTTGGGATCACCTGGGGAAGAAGTGCTGAAGAGACCACTCTTGGGCAGAAAGTCCCATAGGGTGGTGTGTGGTGGGGTCCCTGCACATGGGGTGACAGGATGAGCCGTCGGCCAGAGAAGCCCATGCGAGGCCTGAGAGAGGAAGTTTTCAAGTTGATCAGCAGGAAAACAGGGCTATTCTTGGTGAACTCGGCTGCAGAGCAAAAAACAAAGTTCTTCCTCATTAGGGAGGAATTTGACGGTCCTCGCTGGGAGCCAGTGCCATGGCACGCAAAAGGTCAGGTCTCATTCTGAAAGCCTTTGCCCCCCTTCTTCCAGCAGGAAAAATAATTTAAAATATCCCCTAAAGAACTCCTTCTCCCCCTCCCCCAACCCCACTGCCAAATATGAAAAGGAGGAAATTGCCTCAATTTGGGGAATAGCGCTGCAGCGGGGATGATCAATCTCCCTGCCCAGCTCACAGGACCCATATCCCTTTGCCTCTGACAGCCTCATTATTAGAAGGCCATGTGCAATTAAGAAGGGACAGAACAACGGGTACATCCTATTCCCGCAACACAACACATTGCAGAGATCACCATGTCTGTGGAGACCCATGCCAACGTTAACTGTTGCAGTGTGGCTGGTTGCATATGAGATTTCCTTAGGGGAAATTCAGTCTATTTAGGTGTCCCAGTTACACCTTTGGTGCTGCTGGTGGCCTGGGTCTGCCTGCACCAGCCAACGTAAAGTCTCCCAGTGCCCTACTTGCTTACAAAATGTGCCTCACAGTCTCACCTTGGGGTGAAGACAAAAGGAGTCAACTCTGACGATCACAGCCATGTCAACACAAACGTTTCTCACCTTCATGACCTGCCATCATCACCCATTTCTGCTTCCTGTATCTTCAGAAGAATCAGATTCATCCAGACCCATGGAAGACTGTCTTCATATCCCGTAGCACAGTGCATCTAAACCTGTGTTGAAACCATTTTGTGTCCACATTACATGGGAAAATTGACAACTGTCTGTTGTCTATTGTAATCTTTCTGTACCAGCTCCATTTGCTTCTCAAATCATTCGTGAATGTGAAATTCCCCTTCTGCAATTGAGGCTAATTATTTGGTTAAGATAATTTGTTTCATCTCCCATCAGATGCAGAGGTCACAGTTAAGTAAAATCAGCTTAAGCTGTGATTGGAAAACTGTGTCTACTACATTATCAGAGAGATCAGATGACAGTTTTGATCTGGCCTCATTATCTAGCCATAAAAATGTAAGGTCCAGAAGTATTTGGGGAATGGGAATGCAGAGAGCAGGAGGGATTTCTGGAGGATCTCTATGCAGTATTTTCTGTTTGAGAAAGTGAGACTAAAGGACCCCCCCACCCAAACTGTCTGATGTGAGTTCTTATCACCAATGACAAACTGAAACCAGGAGAATCAGTCTCTTCCTTTTGCAAACAGTTGGGGGAACAGGGGCTCCTCTGTGTCTACAACATCTCACATTTATTTTTAGCTTCATCTATTTGGTTAGTGAGGTCACTGGAGCCTGGTCTCAAACACGTTTTAAGCAAATGTTACCCTGACCTGCCAAAGCTCTGAATTGCCTGTAGCTATACATACCACAAAGAAACAGAGCTAATGGTGTAATAGAATGTTATGTTAGAATTTTCTGCTAGAGTTCAAATAACCATGATCCTCATTTATTACAATACTTTTTTTTATATGAAAAGTGTAAAACACTCTTTGAGCAGTTTTGATCCAAAAAACATTTGATGAAGATGTTTCCTGACCAAAGTAGTCTCTGTGCCTTTACCAGTAACTCTGTATTTAGGATTTTACTTACACAGTTCAAGGATTAAATCACAATTTCCAGTCCTCGATATAAAAGCAAAAAATCCCAGCCCTCCTTCCCTCAGAGTTGGGAAGCACTATCTGAATTACTCCAAGGAAAAAAATGTCAGGGTAACAAGAGCCATCAGCTACCATCATTTCCAGCCCCATCCAAACTACAAAATGAGTTTGTGCAGGAAAACCTTCTCATGGAGATGCAGAGATATTAGCAAATAGTGCTTTTTGTAATGATAACTTGTTCTGCAAATGCAATAAGCTTCTGATGGATTCCCCAAACCCAGCACGCCAGGACAGAGGTGCAGGGGAACACGCAATATTCATCACTGTTCCAGATATGAGGTGAAGCTGAGGATCCTGCAGGAGGCTTGGCTGGTGATAGGTAAGGTAGCATGGCCCTGGATCTTGCAGGGTGAACACTTGTCCTAACAGGCTTCTTGACTGCTCTGCTGGGAATCATGAGCACACTGGCATAAACTTGGCCTCTGCACACGCTACAGCTCCTGCTAAAAGAAAAGGTGTCCCCCAAGGAGAAAAAAACGCTTTTAGAAGTGTGCATCCATCCTTATTTTTAGTCTTTAAGATGAGTCATTCTGGAAAAAGCCCTTTTCTAAATGCTGATATAACCATCTCTTCCCTAGGGATATATTCATGTAGCTGCAGGTGACCAAATTAGGGAAGCTCTGCAAAAGTTATTGCTAACAAAGTAAGCTATGGTAACTACCCACGTGCAAACTTTTAGCCTCCTGCAAATGCAAAACAAAATGTCCCTGCAGGGAGACTGGAGCTAATACGCTTTACTTTACATTTGTTCAGAGTTGCACAAGGCTTCTCACTGGGGCAAAAGTGATAAAGAACCAAGCTCCTGTAACCCAATTGCTTGCAAGTACTTGCTGTATCTCTGGTGGAAAAATGTTGCAGAAAAAGCACGTCTTGCTCATATGGAACCAGAAAATCTTAAAGATTTGGTTCAGCTCTCTTCCTGGCTGGTTAGTGTGTTTGGAGTTCACTCACCAAGACCAAATTCCCATGTTTCTATTACTAGAATGCCGAATGTTTCTGCAAGCAATGTTATTAATCTAGAGAAGCCATGGTCACTGCAATAGCAGACTATATAAATCAAGATACTTAATTCCAGAAAGCCATCATTTATAGACTTTCATTCAGACTTTCTGTTATTCTTTCACTATTTGTACGTCTCCTTTCCTAAATGTGTAAGACAGATCCTCTTCTTCCCAGAAAGACAGAGAATGGCTGTTTATGCCTTATCTGGGGTGCAGATACGGCTGTCCTCATGGATCTGCTACCTATTTGCTAATCACTGACCAAAATCGCAAATAAGTTGTGATTTATTTAATTATTGAAAAGTTTTGCTAATCAAATTAGCCATTGGGTGACACCATAAGTGGTGTCACCATTGGTACCATATGGTGCCATACATGATAAGCAGTCATTCAGGAAAACTCAATGTAAACTGTTTAGAGGCCTGTGCTATGGAAAAGGAGTCATTTAAGCTATCCAGACACACACTGCTACATACCCAGGCTCATTCTACGTAGTTTGAGAATGGGCAGAAAAAAATAGAAGAAAATCCACTGATAATTCATCTGTGGAGGGTAATTTACTGGATCTAATCAGACCAAATATCTCTATGGCTGGAATGTTGAAATAAATTAAATTTAAAGCCTTCAAGGTCATAGCTTCCCAAGCTAACAATGCAGCACTGCTGAAGTCAGGTGGATACTCCGGGCAAACACACTGTGCTCCACTGTGAAAAATCTTGATCGGTTGCATGTAATGGGAATATTTCAAGCATCAATCAGACCTGCCTGAAAGAAAATGGAGTAAAAAGAGAATATAGAGGATTCAATCTTCAAATAAAGAAACTTGAGCAGGATATTCAAAGAAGTTTAGATACCCAGACTGGAAACAAAATACATATAAAGAGACGTTTATATTTGGGGGCTGGGGTGGGGTGAGGAGAATTTGGAGCGTATTGCTGGCAAGGCATAAGCTGTGAGAAGCAAATCTTGCTGTTCCATCTCCCAAGTCTAATGCAGAAGCAATTACGTATTGCAGCAGCAGCCACATTACACATCCCAACTCCTGCAGTGACCATTCCACCTGATCAAAGGTTTATAACCCTCTCTCAGCCACAGCTGTCCCGTCCATCCAGCCAGAGGTTACCACCCAACCAGCTGTGCAAAACAGCTATTTCTCTGCCTTTCAAATCCCATTCCTGAAGAGATCTGGCTGCAAAAACAACAAATACCACCTTAACATTGAGCAGGTCCCGGCTAAAGGGCAGCTTGGTGGCCATTGATCAGGCAGGGGCAGATGCAAGCAGGAAGCGGTAGAGACCCCAGACACAGGCATACAGCAGTGCACCATCAGTGCATGAGGATCGTCTCATCCAGACAAGCGGGTGGACACCCTGGAAGGATGCTGCTTTAGCCTGGTGCCTGGTAAAGTCCTTAGCCTTTGAGGGTCTGCCTTAGTAGCCCTGGTTATTGTCATCCTGAAATGCCTGGGAGTCTGCCCTGTGCTACAATGTGATGCCCTAAGATTTTGTTGCTACCATGGGTTATTTTTTTGCTGTTCTGATGGCTTTCATGGCAGCAGAGGATCTTTTTGTAGCAGGATTAGGAAATTATTTCTTTTCTTTTCCTCTTTCTTTTTTTCTTTGCTTTGCTTTTCTCTTTGCTTTGCTTTTCTCTTCTTATAAATATACATTTCACAGACACCCTCAACTTCATACTCATTCCTGTGAATCTCACCATTAAAAATGACTGCCTCACTCTAGCTGTTAATTTAAGATTAGATCCTGTACACGTATATGCGTGTGTGCTCATGCACACATACATGCACACAAACACACACACAGAGTGCCATCCACTTTGATTTAGACTCTTCTGCATATGTTATAATGTGCTCTAGAAAGACATGGTCACAGACCTATTCCTCTGGCCTCCATCAGACCCTGCTTTGCTCCACACATAGTGATCCACATCCCCAGACGAGGTGGTTGCTGCCTATCTCTCCCTGGTCATTCCATGGCCTCTCATCCTTATTCATGTGCATATCTTTCAAATCCTGGGCTGAGCTTTCCTATGAAGTGCTCTCTCTGTAAGACTGAAAAACTCAGTAGCACTAGTGGATGTATCTTCAGCAGAGCCCTATGCCACAAAATGATATTACTATTATCCCCATTTTCAGAGATAGGGAATAGAATTGCAGAGATAGGAAGGTCAACATTGTTAAAAGCATCTGGTAATTTAAGAAAGCACAAGGCTTGATTTTTTAGTGTACTTATTTCCATAGCACTTTACTTGGTCACAGTACTGGTCCCCTTTGCATCTGCAGTCATGAGAGCTTCACCCTTGTGTCTGGCAGAAGGAGGTCGCAACCTGGGGAACGAAGCAATCAGCAGCATGTAATTAGTGCCTATCTCTGAGGAGTCTGACCTGACCAGAAGCACACAGCAAAATTCCCACCTGAAGCAGGCTGGGCTGGAAAAGCTCTAAATAAACAAATGCTGCATCTTCTGATGGAAAACACCACATCTAGCTATCAGCTGCGGTCTAATAGTTTTCAACCTGTGGCCTGTTTCTTTATGAATTCAAGCCTACTACGACAGTGCATAGATTGCTATAAAGGCATTCATGCCTCCACCAGAAAAACTTTAGTGTGAAAATCAAAGCTGTGACAAACATCAAATTTTGCACAAATGCTGTGATAATAATAATAAAAAAAGAGCAGGCAAGAGGCTTTCGATGAACCAATAGACTCATCAGCTGAGTTGTCAGCTGGAAAGGAGATAGTTAGCTTCCCTTTGTTTCCAAAATAGGAGTTTCTTTTGCCAATATCTATCTGGGTTGAGGTCCTACATGTTGGGGACACTATTTCTCCCTCTTCTCTGCTCTTTATCCCAGCACTCAGCCAGAAAAATCTGTTAATTTAAGCAGTTGTGGTTATCTTTAGTATCTAGACACCCTGTCAGAAAGGCCTGAGCTGTCCTATATGTTCAGAGAAAGAATTAAGAGCAAATTGATTGAAAATCAAGAGGACGAGAGGGGGACCTTCCCCCTCTGCTTCCTGTGGTCCCAAAAATCCAACACTTTTAAAAAAGGACATAATTCCACATTTTCTGCCAAACTTTTCACTGTTTCTGAGGTAGGATTCCAGCTTTTTTTGGTGTGCTTTTCTTTTTGCTTATGTGCAGCAATAATTCTACAGGTTTGAGCTGGTGCTAGCACAAACTGCCATCTGATCAAATTAATGATCCAGGTTTGTTAAAATAAAACTAGTCTGATCAGGCTCGATACTACATAAGGACACGTGCTTGCACAAATATGAAATGCTGTTGAAGAATTTTGTTTTCAGGCTTTCCAGCCTGTTGGCATCCTGCCTGAATTACATGGGGAAGGAACATAAACAGTAGAAAGCAAACTAGTTTTAATATTTCCTAAGATTCACAGTTTCCACTTGGAAAAGGTGGGGTTTTTTCTCCAAAATCAAAATAGGAAGAATAGACTGCAATGAATCATGGAGTGTCTGTTTCTGGACCTCACGTTTCCCGCAGAGGTTTCTCTCTGGGGCAGCGGTTTGCCCCCATGCAATGCTGAGCCCTTGGGGACAAATTCCTGCACCTCAGGCATTTTTGCAAGATGTCAGCCTTGCTTCTCACCTTTATTTGGCTGCACATCCATTCCATTGGAGCCCCCGAGGCAATTTTCAAAGCCCAGCAGAGCCAACAGGAGAATTTCTTATTAATACAAGGAGCCTTCGATATAGATCCCAGTTTATAAAGCTGTGGTGTAGAAGAGGGGCACTAAGGGAGATGGGAGAAAAACCTGATCCGGCTCTCAAGAGTGGCTCTCCAGTAAAAAGAAAAGTGCAGAAAATTAGGACAAGTGGCAGATTGGCTCCAAAAGCACCTGCTTAGGTTAAAAAAGATTAGCTGCACCTGCTAGGAACCACTCCACTGCTGTAGACCTTGGAAATTCAGGCTCTGAGAGCTCCCCTGGGCAGAAAATCAACCTGGTTTCAAAGAGAAACCTCTCCTTCAGGGAGATGTGGTCCCCACCTGGGTTTCATCAATCCCCCAGCAAAATCCAGCAAATGCAGCAGACTGACCAGGTTTTGCCCAATCTGCTCATTCCAGCCACCAGCACTGGCCTGGTCCCAGTGATGGTGATCTGGTGATGCAGTGAGCCTGAACTGACAATGAAAAACCTGTATTTAAGCAACCAGTGAGAAAATCACCTTTTTGACTTTGGCACACATATTGTTCAAGCCACCAGAAAAGAGTAAGGGCATTGTTCCACCCTCATCGTCATTCGTATCTAGTAAATTATCAAAGAGTTAGGCCATTGTCAGTATTGCCTCACATGCAAAAAAAAACCCCACTCCCCCAAAAACAACTCCATAGCCCATTACTCACATCCCCAGAGAAATCAAAATAAGAGACACAGAGTTTACCACCTTCAAGCAGGAAATAGCTGCCTTTCTAATGCTTGCTAATTGCTTCACCTAAAACTAGTTTGATTACTTGGCACTGAGACACTATTTTAAACCTGAATTATTGCTTGGAAATTTCTTTTCACCTACCAAGAACCCAGGCCATTAAAAATGTATGGCAAAAGTCTCCCTGCGAGGTGCAGGATTGCCTGTTAACTCTTTTATGAATCATAGGAGATGTTTGGCTTCTGGGACAATGTCTTGACATCTTGGCGTACGTGCTGTGAAAATGAACGTGTTATTTATTAATAGCACAGCAGACAAGTGTGCATGTGGAGAAACGCAGGTTGCTGAAGCAAGTCACGCTATGGAGCTATCAGTCATATTCCTAAAAGCTGTCACCTGGCGTGGGATCATATTTTCACTTTCTGAAACCAATAGGGTAAATCTATCACTCCAAGATTCAGATGAAAACAAATTCTTTCTTGGTTTGACTTTTCCCAATCAAGTGGGAATTATATTACTGCTTTTAGGGGGTGAAGGACATCAGGGCAGCAGTTACGGGAGCAAGAGCTGTACATATTGACCTGCAGGAGCAGGCTGGTTTGGGGCTTGTCTGTGCCAAACATTGTCATTAAAACTGCCTTTGTCACAGCACTTCTTTAGGATCAGAAATTAACTTGCATTTTGTACTTGACAGGAAGTTATAAAGAAATCTCTGCAGCTACAATAAAACCGATACTTAAATTGCAATCTTTCAAAAATAATTTGAATCTCAATATGAAGCATCAATAAGCTAAGCAGCAGCTATGTAGTTCACACATCCATGAAGAGTCTGTTCCTGAAGGTCTCCTTTCAGGTGAGACTCAGGCCTGGGGAAAAAAACAGGCTTTGTGCCCATGGATGTACAAGACAGCACCCAACAGAGATCCACCTCTTCAAACCCTGTATGAAAAGCTTTAGGTGGGGATTTTCAATCACCTCCCACACTGATCAATTATGTTTCCCATCACATTCGGTACAAAATTTCTTTATCCTTTCGGCAAATTAAGTTTTTCATGGCTATGCAGGAGCTCTCCCGTAGGACAGGGGACAGCTGGGGCTTTCTCCTTGTCCATGCCACTCGGGAGAAACAATGCAGACTCTGACCTCTAACTTATCTGCAAGGAGTTTGGCAGCTCATAGCCTTGCTTCAGAAAGCCGGTGAAATAAAACGTACAAGAAAGTGGTGATGATGTGGGTAAAACACAGCCTGAATCTAACATAGGATGTTTTGAGGCAATTAGTCAAAATATGTGGAAGACAGTGAGCTTTGCTATCGTGCCATCAGTTTTTTTAAGCAGCAGACATCCAGAATAAAATTTACACGTGAGAAAGTCTTAAGTGCAACTCAGTCACAGAGAAAATGGGGGGCCTTTTTGGGGGCCTGCACATTGGTCTATACCCACCAAAGCTTTACCCAGATGTAAACACGGAGCTACAGCCCATGCATCTGCACTGCACACGGGTGGCACCACGTTGCCTATTTCTACTCTTAGAAGGGCAATTGTTAGAGTAAATTAGAGAATCTCTAGTAGACAGGGGAACATTTTAGGATGACTAGCTAAAATGTTGGCATATTGATCAGAAGGCAGGGAATCAGGTCAAAAGGAACAAAAGTATCTGGATCTACATGCAATGGGAGGAAAATAACACTTTTTCACCTTTGGAAGCCACTTACAAAGCTTTCCATGGGAAGCAGACAGATGAAATATGCAGATCTAAGCAGAAGAAATACTTAGTGCTATCAGCCCAGTGATGGCTCTGAAGGTATCTTTGCAGCTGGTGTTTTTAAGCCTCTGTGTCAGCCAGGAGAAAATGAAGCCATGGGCCAGTTTCTCAGCTGGTGCTGGTGACTAAATATTAGGGATAACAGAGACACCCAGCTGTATTTTTGTGCTTTACTGTCACTGAAATTGAGGGTAGGAACTGATGTTTAGCACCAAATTATCCCTTTTCTGAGGTGATGGCCCAACAAACCCCTGGAAAATGTTTTTGGCAAGAGTGCCCTCAGTTCAGACCACTGGATGGCAGAGAGGGACATGAGACACTAGCCACTGCTGTTCCCCCAGCCTCTTCTCATTTTGACCCCAACAATGGCCATAGAGATAGAGGAGCTGCCACCATGGGACCCCAAATACATCTTCTTGCATCTCCCAAACCCCAAGAAATGCAATTTGCTTCAGAAAGGTGTACTGGGGCAGATCTGGGGAAAAGCATCATTTAGAAGGGTAATATCGCAGAAAAAGAAGCAAGGTTAGGAAAACATTTTAGGAATGTTTAGGGAATGTTTAGGAAAACATTGAAGATGGGCTCTTTTATTTGAGCAAATGAAATTCAGGCAGAAAGCACAGACCTGAAGAAATCTCTCACCAGACATGTCCCGGGCTGGGAAATGTCTCATCTAATCTCGAGAGTCAACACGTTTTACTAAGAAAAGACACTGGCAGGGCTGAAGATGATGCAAGTGCCACCTCTGACATGGAAAACACCAGTTCCAGCTTCCTCAACACTAATTTTGGCACCCAGCATGACCATCACGGGTGCCAGATTGATTGAGTACACTGTGCTAAAGAGGAGCCCCTTAGCTTGCTACGTATAGAAAGGCACCCCATGCCTCCAGGATAAGTATTGGTGGTTTATTATCTTTTCTCCTCTTCAGCCAACTTCCTACATCCTTTACCAGTCCCCTAAACACTTGGCGAAAGACTTATAAAGAACATGGCAGGAACTGAAACTTAACTTTTTTGTTTTCAATCTTCAAAAATATTTCCCAAACATCTCTTATTCCTCTACAGGAAATCCCTTTAAAAGCATTCTCCAGTGAGCAGTTAAGTAGTTAAACTAACACATATCCCATCTCAAGTTTCTGCTGGTAATTAATAAATCAACTGAATATCTGACAGGATGGTAACTTTTATCATTTCTTGATAAACGTTAATGTGTCATGTTATTTCCAGACCTTCACTGATGTGATCAGAAAAGCAAATTAGACAGTGTTGTAGCAGTTTGCTTAACATTCCTTCTTTTGTGCTACTACTGCTAATTTATTCCTTTAAGCCAATTTTTGTGCTGTCATGACTGTGAAAGTTTTCTCAGCAATTTAGTTACGAAAAAGATCCCTCCAACATGAATTGTTACAGGATAAAAATCAATATTTAAGGTGCCGGCTTAAAAGCAGTTCATATCTTCTGTGTGTGTGTGAGGGGGGACATGCACACACACCCATCGAGCCTATTTGAATGTCTAAATTTATAAACTTTCCTTTTTTTGTAAGGAAGACCTTTGCCTTGATGTTCTATTATCCTTAGAAATAAATGTGTCTTTGTTAATTGAATAAACATTTTTGCATTGCAGAAAATAAAGTTATTATCCTTTAAAAATCCCATACATCTGAGTGAGTCCAAGAATTCCTGAGAACCCAACATTTTATAAAGATTTTTTGAGCATGCATAATTTTTTGCCCATAAATGCCACCCACTCATAAACAAAGGAACTAAAGTAGGCTGTAATTACTTCCCTACACAATAGATTCCAATTGTTCCTATCAAAAAATATTACATAATCATTACAACTTAGAGCTGTGATTATATATTTACTCAAAGGAGAATCACACATAATAGAAAGCAGTGGGACTTATGGCTCTTCATGTATTGTGTCAATTCATACATTTAAATTATTTGATTAGAAAACTAAAGAAACACCGTGAGTCCTAAACAACACTTTCTCATCAGCTGTCAGGATTGAAGTGATAAATGATGGGGCATACATATTTGTATAGAATTGGAGAAGTGGGAGAATAGAAAGGAGAGGATATGTTGTGTATCTAGTTGTGTCTGTCCGTCCATCTGTCCATCCCTCCATCCGAGTCTTGGGCATCCTCTCTGCATGCATCTCACAAGAAATTTGCAAGGAGCTGATAAATAAGATCATCTCTCCATAGAAGATGAAGACAAAGGTCAGCCTGTGGAGGACGTCAAGAAAAATCAACTCCTCATTTTTCTTCTTCGTGTTCTTGCAGACTCATCCTCTCCCCTCCCTCACATTGTCTGGGTTCCTGGCTATTTGTACAATTTTGCAACAAAGGCAGGGCCCGTATGCACTGGGATGTGGGAGGACGAAGAGGAGGAAAGGCTTCACAGGGGCTTTCCACGTTTCTCAACAGTTTTGCATGTCTGATTTAAATCAACCGTATCTCATGCGCATAACTCATGCCTCAGATAATCCACGTGTCTTTGATCCTACCAGCACTTAGGACAAGTGCTCCTGCTTTGTACCCTTGGATAACCTGCACAAAACAAGAGGCAGGTGGTTATCAAAACAAGGACAAACTATTAGCTAGAGAGAGAAGGCTCTGAGGACAAGATGTAGGACTGCTGCTGTAAAAGATGCTAGAAGGTGGTTTTCCCTTCACAAACACACAATATCCCTTGCTGCTGAACTGCAGCTCTCTCAATACAGTCACCTGCTGCACTTAAAAAAGGAACATTTTGTGTTTTCTGAAAAGTAAGAAATAGAATTAAAAAAAAAATCCTTTTGGGCCTGCAAAATGCCATACCGACCATAGTAGCATGAGAGAGAGGAGGACATTAATTCAAATTTTGGCAATGAGTCCAGTCATCTCTGTTAGCAGATGGGGTCCAGCAACACAGTGAGCATGTATGGTGGCTGCAGATTAGTCTGTGACCACTCACTGGCATAGAGCCAGAGCAACTTCAAAGAGAAATGCCACAAAAATCTGATTTTTCATGTGTGTGTATTCTTTTATTAGGAATTTTTATATTTCTGCCTAGTAATAGCAGAAACAATAACACGATTTCCCAAAGTGTAATAAATCTAATGTGTCATACATATTGGATGGAAGCAATTTAACATGAGTGCTCTTTAATTTCATAAATCTCTATTGCGAACGGTTCCTGGTTAATGATCAGGGGTTTGCTGGTTTACCTATTTAAAGTCAAATCTTTTAAAGTCCAGGTGGAGAGGGTTTTTTACAGCTGTGCGGGAACAGTGACACTGATACTTGCCAAACTGTGCGGGTGGTATTAAAATTATGGCATCTACGTTAAAAGGATTTTTTAAAGTAATTTTAAAGGGACATCATCAATTTGAAGATCACTTTTGATCTCATGATATCACAAGTAATATTTCAGACTACCACACAAAGCCAGCTATGGGGAGAGAAATCAATGCTCCATGCCAAATAAGCCTCTTTGCTTTGTATTTTGACAACATTTTACACCGGATTTTTAAAAGCTTCTGGGGGAAGCTGCAACCCTGTGAACAGCCATCACTGCTACTGGATGCCCAGGTAAGCCCCAGCACTGGTCACAGGCTCTTACACTGAGCCCAGCATTTTCAGCAGCAACTAGGGGCTGGGAGTGGCCTCAACATGCTAATAGGGATATTCTTGACAGCAACCAGAGGTAGAGAAATGCCAGTGCTGATTTCCAAAAAAGAGCATTGTCTTTTGCAACAGTCCTCAGCATTAAGAGACCATTTAGAGATGCAAGAAAGCCTCCTAGTTCCAGCTGCTTTTGCTTCCACTGTGATCTCTTTTAGTTTTTATTAAATCTTGGTTAGGAGTGTTCATTGTTCAATGCGCAGACCTCTAATTTACAAGGGGTGGGGACTGCGCTTAATCTGCAGAGAGCAAAAATGCTTCAGAAAGGGAAAGTTCTCCCCATCAGAGAAACTTCTGGAGTGGAAACAATGACGAAATCACTTGGAAAGGAAAAACCCAGCACAGGGAAACGCAAACCAGGTTGCAGCCTAGAAAAGAGTTGAGGAAACTAAACACTTTGCAACTGAATGTATATTTTAGAGCAGGGACGGACAACGTATTTTAAACTCCTTTTCACAATCATCTTGCCTGCTGGGCTTTATTTCAGAGACCAGTGGTTTTACAAGATGAATCCATCTCATCCCTCTCCATTTAATTCCCATGTCAGCTTGCAGAGGCATGATGCACATCTGGTCACAGTGGTCTCAGATGGGACCGGGATGGTCCACCCACCCTCCTTTGGCATCCTCCCTGCAACGCAGCCCTGGAAGGTTTGAACCTGGTGACATTTTCTCTTTACTATATACACTCTGAGATAATATATGTATATTCTTAAGGAGGATGAGCTCAAACTAACAGGTCCTAGAGGAGCCCGCTTTGGAAAGGTGTCACTGTTTCAAGTTGGGGCAAATTTTGGTATGGTTTTTCCATCAAGAAAGTGCCAAACCAGCAAGGCCCTGAACACAAGAAGCGCTGGCAGAAGAAATGAAGCACAGTCACCTACACATGTTGGGCTGTTGAGGTTTCTCAAATCTCCTGCTGCAAATTAATGTCAACAAAAGCCCCAAAGTGCCTCATTTTCCACTAACACAGATGCAGACGGAGACAAACAAGGTCTCAGGGCTACAGTGTCCTCCTCAAACACTGGGGATCAGGCTGAAAGGGATCTAAGCCAAAGAAAAAGCATTAAGAGCAAAGCGTCATGTTGAGCAGTGCCTTTGGTCCTCTTCAGAGCATCTGGCACCTCCGGAGGTCATGAGGCTAAATTAGTTAAGAGACTGGGAAGCCTTCAAGTACTACAGGAATTAGTATGATGGTTATGATGGTGAAAATCCCTATTCATAATTTTCTGGCCTGTTCTTGTCTGTCATGAAGATTGATATCTATTGATCAGCTAGATCCCAGCAGCTGACAGCTAGTCCTCAGCTGCTGCTTTTTCTGTAGTATGCCTTTATGATATGCGTTTAAAAAATACTCTTATATGCATTGCAGTCTTTTTATGTTAATTTAAATAACTGGATTTCATTTATTTAGTCAAAAGCATTCTGCAAGACACATCTTGTTCAGCATTACAGGTGCAATTGTTAAAAACTTCTATCAAGAACAACTGCTTATGAAAGACTTCCCCAGTACACCATAAACACAGAGGGCCACAGGGACTGAAAGTTTGTGCTGTGTCAGGGAAAGGGATGCCTTACCAGGCACCAAACCCACCCACTGTGCTGTCTCCTGGGGAACCCCAAAAGTGCCATAGAGGGGGGGTCTCATTTCCCTGACCAGACAGTAGTGATTGCAGAGATCTTTGCTGAAGGTATATAGAGCAAAGTGAGAGGGGGATGGATGCTAATGCAGACGCCAATACAAACCAGGGGGAACTGAAGATGTGGGCAGAAATCTGGGAGCAAGCAGAGGAGGCTTGCAGCTGGGTTGCATGTTCAGAGCTCCCCCTCCTGATAGCTCACCTCTGGCCCTTTAGGGACGTGACCTCTGCCTTTACCCTCTCTGAGGGGATGGAAGCAGCGCCAGGACTTTTGCCAGTGTCTCTCAGGTCTCTAGGAATCACCTGACTTTACATTCAAACTCCTTTCTGGTCAAACAGCTAGAAAAAATATAAAGCAATTACATATATCTTTAATTAAATTCAAGGTAGCACTGGTGCTGTTTAATCTTCAGAAAATAGCCTAACATTGCTATTTATCTGACAAGCTGGAATTTCCTTCCAGTCTGACAAGGCAATATGCTACCGCCTTTTATTTGGGGAATGGTAGATTTTCTTTTTCTTTCCCTTGCACTGGTGATCCCTGTGTAATTTCAATTAGAAATGCCATTGTGCGAGGCTGGCTAGGAAGGGAAAATCCTCACACTTAAAGAACTGATCTAGAGAACCAGTTCCTCAGGAACAGCTAAACATCTACTGCAGCATCTTGGCACATTAAGACTTTTCTAATTTGGCTTTACATTTCCTAGAAGTCTTTGAACAAAATGTGGGAGTCAGTGGGGCCGCAGACCAGAGGGAGTACCCATCTTGTCACCATTTATTTTATCCTCTTGATTTCATTTGGATTTCAATCAGACTCATCATGGGAGTAGAGGAACAAACAACAAAAAACCCCTCGCTAAATAACAAAAGCCATAGATACATTCTACAGCCATTGCATTTTGCAATCTAATTACTTTAACATGTAGGGACAGGGGAGGGGGCTATTACTCACAATACCGGAAAGCTTTTACGAAATAACATAGAATTATTAAACTTTTCAGAAAGAATCCAGTTTGCAGTTCCCACTGCACGTTTACCTGGGCAATTTTCCCTTCTCCTGTGGCTGAGAATCACTTTGTATTACACTTTCCCGCCTATAAAAGAAGCCCTTGTTCTGAGCTGCCCTGAGGTGCTCATAATGTTATTGGTTCTGTGCTAAGAAGTTGGGGTTGCTGTGAATTCCTGCCTTGTGGCTCTCCAGTTCACAAAAGTAAATACATTTGCTGAGTTAGCTAGGCTTCACGGTGCCCAAAATCCCTCAGGGAATGAAACGTCCTATCGGAGGAAGCTTTGAAACTCTAGTTGCTCTACAACACTTCTCTTGGGCAGGAGAGCACACAAAGCATGCTTCTGTGCTGTATTTACTGCTTTTCTGTGGATCCAGTGCGTAAGAGCTGCATTGAACCTTTGTAGAGGAGAAAGGTCTCCCCTTGGAAATGTACAGGATGGAATGGAAAAAAAATATCTGTGCTTTTCGCTCCTTACTGAGGCCCTTGTCCCTCACATGCATGTGGCTGCCTGAAGACAAAGAAAACGCTCATGGGTAAAGGGCAAAGCAGCCAAAGCAGTAACTTTCCTAGCTCAGACACACTTACTAAAATATAAATAAATAAAACCAAGGCCAGTCGGTGCACGGGACGCCTGTGGCATGCATGTCCCTGCCGCCACCACAGCAAAACTGCTGAGCGCTGTAGGAACCACTCACTGTGATGCTGAGAGCAGGGACACGCTGCAGATGTGTCCCCTGACACAGAGCCTGCTCTTCCAGCATGGCGGCTTTCTTCATTGAACACCCGTAGGCAAAAGAGCCTTTGAAAAACGCGTGTTTCTGAGACAGCTTCTCAAATGTATTTTCTTTATTTTCTTCCAGTGCTATAGATCCAGGTGAGACCTGGTGGACCCTAATCTGGGGTTTGGGGTGGGGAAGTGTTCAGGCAGGATGAACCAGCTGAACACCAGTTAATTTAGCTGAGGAGGTGCTGCCCTATTAAAAATGATCAGAAGTAGTTTGAGATTTTTTTTGGATGGAGGGTGGCTTTTGTTGAGCCCAGCTTTCTCCAGCTTTCTCCAGCTTCTGCAAGACATGTGGGCACCTGAGAGATGGTTAATGGAGAAAGTGCCCCTCTAGATGGACATCCCCCTGCCCTGAAGCCCTCTCCCCATGCAAAACACATGCAACAAGCTCCTGGGGTGGAGAGGACCAGAGAGGATGCTGATTGCCAGAGACTTGGCCAAAGGTGACAGCATCCTAAAGTGCAAGCTGGCACCCCAAAGGCTGGACTGTCTTTTTGCTTGCACAGCATGTCATGGCAGTAGCTGCAGGGGGTGGTGTGGACAGCTGGCATGGGATTATCCTAGGAAGAGGGTGTTACTGATGCCATTTCCGTGCCATCCCTGCTGTCGGAAAGCAGTAACACGTCTGACAGCCCACCCTCACTCCAGGAATCATTCATGTGCTCAGGACACGTCCCAGCTTCTCATCATTTCCGATCATGGTGGATCAACGGTTATGCTCGTGTGCTCACACACACAAAGCATGCGCGAACAGGCAGTATAACCAGCATGCTATGCCCTCACCTATAATGAAAAGTCCTTGCTGCCTTAGGCTCCTTAATCTGAAATTAAATTCTACATCAGCTGCAGTTGATCGCAGAGCAGGGTGTGGGGTAGCTGCAGAGGAAACCACAGCTCAGCACTCCAGACTTTTGTACTCGCCCCTAACACTGATGTCATGTTGCCATCAGACACATTCCAGAAGTCCTTCTGCTAAGATGAAAACATTTTAACAATAAACAGAAATTCTGATTACATGGTTATATTCGGCTGCTAAACGCAAACTCTTATTAAGTTAGGCAAAGAGCAATCAATGTCATGTAGAGGGCAATCTTCCACATGGCAAAAAGCTGAACTAATATATCCTTCCCACCTCTGGCAGCTGGGACCATGAGTTAAGGCTTCAAGTTTGCAAAAGCTTATTAAGATGCTTGCTGTGAGCATGTGAACAGCTCCACTAAAATCGGAGCCTGGTGAAAAATCTGTCTATAATGAGATCTGTGAAGGTTTTAGCACTGAATTTAGTGGAGATGGTGTTTTCTCTGTAAGTTTCAAAGGGTTTTACCTTCATTTCACTCCTTCCCACCACTAGCAACCTGGATAGATATTTCTTCATTGGTGTGCCGGACATTGAAATAATAAAGAATTAGATTTCAAACCCGATTGAGCTGGGAGATCTTAAACCAAAAATCTTCAAAGTTCTTTATTTCTACTCTTTTTCCAAAGGAGTCTTAAGACTATTCTCGTGTGTCTGCAGCACACTGCAGCTCCTAAAGCAAGAAAAAACACCACAATGAAACTGAGCCACAAATTGCTTCACAATTATTTTTACCACCTAATTTCGTGCACGAGGCTGGAGGCTTGCTCTTTGCATACTGTAATCCTGCCACAAACTCGGGAACAGCCCAAAAGGCCACAGAACTGACGAGATATTCTTTATCATCTCTCTCATG
The DNA here is from genome assembly GCA_013398915.1 of Dromas ardeola. Lineage (NCBI taxonomy): Eukaryota > Metazoa > Chordata > Aves > Charadriiformes > Dromadidae > Dromas > Dromas ardeola. Next base: position 24,939 of record VYZM01020019.1, read on the forward strand.
TTGCAGCTGTGACAGAGGCCTGGAGAATTTGCCCAGCATGATATTTGCAAATGCCTGTTAGCCTACATATTAGCTCAACTAGACAGCTGCTATAGAGGATGACATTCCTCCTACCGCCCTGTTCCCATCCAGTTAGCGCAGACGTACCACCTGGAAAGTGCAATCTGGACCAACTTTCATGGTATTCCCTGTCCAGGCTTGCTGTCTGCCTGCTGATGATACTTTTGGGATGTGGAACAATGATCCCAACACAGCTCAGGCTGGAGTCACTCACAATCAGCAAGCCAAAAGCTCATGATGTTCCAGGATTTATAGATTTTTGCAGTGAATTATGGTGCTCATTGATGAGACAGGGAAGTTACAGTAAAACCACTAAGTCCACAATGAAAGGGCTTTTATACGCTCTGTTGCAGTGGTGGTTATGGCTGCCAATTTCGCACAATTCACTTTCAAGCACAAGAGCAGCACAAACTGATTTAAGACAATTTCTGAATGATGAATGCTGACTAGAAAGGTTTCCAGTATGACATAATTACTCTGCATTAATGTGCAATAAACAGTGGTCTATATGTATCTCAATGGGAATCTCAGTGGGGCTTTAAGGGCACTATTCCAAGTAACCTCTGCAGGGAGTCACGCTAAGAGTCCCACAGGCTGACATACAAATAGACCCCATATTCATTTCTGAATTATTTCTGTGTAGAATCAGATGCAGGAGACCCAGGGCCATATTCACTGGTGTGTGGCAGTACACAATTGTACTCAGCTGTAGTGAATACAGCCTGATTTGTTTTCTCTCCTTGGCCTGGTATATTTTGCTTTGGCTAATGTATGCGCACCTTAATCTTTAGTCACCCAGACACAGACAACTCTAATGAACTCCCTACAGCTTTAGGTAAAAATACGTTTTCAGTAAGTGAGGTCAGGGAGGGGAGACACAATCACTTGTCCTGAACAAAGGCCAAATTGAATGAAGAATTCATTTACTTATTCCCAGCTAAACATCCCACACTTTGAGATTTCACCTAGGCCTCAAAATGATCTGTAATCCTCTATAATGATTGTCCTTCTGCAAAGACACTCCTGGTACTGTTGTTGGGTGGATAATGAAATACTCAGGTTCAACATTCACATCCTCCTGATCAGCTTTTGAATACCTCAACATTTGGCAGGTATTGTTTTTTTTAATCACTGCTAGAGGCCCAGGTACCCAGGCAATGAGCAGAGAGAACAAATGCATTCGGGAAAAAAACAACCCTCTTACTAATCAGCTCTTGTTCTGGAGTTAAAACTTCTTTCCAAAGCTCAGAGCTATTTGAAGCAGAGATTTTCACCTGGGCTCATTTCCAATCAGCATGATAGCTGTATTACTTTTGTATCACCATGCTGCTCTTAGCCCTGGGGTCATGGCACACTGCTGCAACCACCTTCTGGGAAAGAGCTGGTGGGACACTGGGTAAATGAGAGCAACACTTGTCACAGCCAGCAAGTCCCCCTCCAGCGTCTCCAGCCCATGGGATGGAGGGTCAATGTCTTATTAACATTAGGGGTGACTCTGCTTCCCTGTTTTGTTTTGTGTTGAGAAATGCCTGGGGTGGAGGCAAAGGCTGTTAAAAGGACTTGGAGGAATAAAAACAACAGTACAGAGAAGTGCACTGCAGATAGGCAGCTTCAAAGGCATGAAGATAAAAATGGCTGGACACATCCCAGGTGGAGTGAGTTATTCTTTGCTGAGCTAAGCCTTGGATCAAAGGAGACCTCAAACCTCCAAGACCCTGGAAGGCAGAGCAGAGTAGGGCGGGCGGTGGCGAGATGTAGAGCAAAGTAGGATTCCCTTCGACATAGTCAGGGCAAGCCATGAACAGATGAGTTCACTACCTGATGCAAGCAATTAGCTGCCTGATACACAGCAAGAGAAGGTTAAGTTTGTGCAGATGGCCTAGGATCCATTTTTACCTCAGGATGCAAGGTTTATATGAGGATACAGCCTGTTGGTTCCTCTCCACCCTCAAACTTTTGAACTAACTTGCCAATTTTAACCACATTCAGAAGAGGGGTAGATGCCTCAAAGATAATGCTCCTACTGATTTGTTTCTCACTGAACAGACAAAGAAAATTTCATAACCTGCAGAAAAAGGAGGGAAATCCAACCAAGCACCTCTGAAGAAAGAAAGAGGAAGAAGGTCTCTATCTGTTCCCAATAGCCCCTGGCTGGCTGGCAGATCAGCTTACCCTTATCTCCCACCCAGCCAGGTGTGGTGGGTTGACCCTGGCTGGGCACCAGGTGCCCACCTCCTCAGCAGGTCAAGGAGAGAAAATTATGACAAAAGACTCCTGGGTCAAGATAAAGACAGGGAGATCACTCAGCAATTACCATCACAGGCAAAACAGACACAACTTGGGGACACAGGCTGAGAGAGCTGGGGTTGTTCAGCCTGGAAAAGAGAAGGCTCCGGGGAGACCTTATAGCGGCCTTCCAGTACCTGAAGGGGGCCTACAGGAAAGATGGGGAGGGACTGTTTGCGAGGGCATGTAGCGATAGGACGAGGGGCAATGGCTTTAAACTAGAGCAGGGTGGGTTTAGATTAGACAATAGGAAGAAGTTCTTTACAATGAGGGTGGTGAGACACTGGAACGTGTTGCCCAGAGAGATGGTGGCGGCCCCATCCCTGGAGACATTCAAGTCCAGGCTTGATGAGGCTCTGAGCAATCTGATTAGTTAAAGATGTCCCTGCTTACTGCAGGGGGCTTGGACTAGATGACCTTTCAGGGTCCCTTCCAACCCAACACATTCTATGATTCTATGATATTAATTTAATTTATTAGCAATCAAATCGGAGTAGGATAATGGGAAATAAACACAAATCTTAAAACACCTTCTCCCCGCCCCTCCCGTCTTCCTGGGCTCAACTTCACTCCTGATTTCTCTTCCTCCTCCCCTCGAGCGGCACCGGGGGACTGGGGGTTGCAGTCAGTTCATCACACATCTCTGCCGCTCCTTCCTCCTTAGGGGGAGAACTCCTCACACTCTTCCCCTGCTCCAGCGTGGGGTCCCTCCCATGGGAGACAGTTCTCCACGAACTTCTCCAATGTGAGTCCTTCCCATGGGCTGCAGTTCTTCACTAACTGCTCCAGCGTGGGTGCCTTCCATGGCGTGCAGTCCTTCAGGAACAGACTGCCCCAGTGTGGGTCCCCCATGGGGTCACAAGTCCTGCCAGCAAACCTGCTCCAGCATGGGCTCCTCTTCCCATGGGTCCACAGGTCCTTCCAGGAGCCTGCTCCAGCACAGGTTTCCCACAGGGTCACAGCCTCCTTCAGGCATCCACCTGCTCCAGAGTGGGGTCCTCCACAGGCTGCAGATGGATATCTGCTCCACTGTTAACCTCCAAAGGGGACAGCCTGCCTCACCATGGTCTTCACCACAGAAGCAGGGGAATCTCTGCTCCAGTGCCTGGAGCACCTCCTCCCCTCCTCCAATGACCTTGGTGTCTGCAGGGTTGTTTCTCTCACATATTGTCACTCCTCTCTTCACCTGCAGTTCCACAGTTTCTTTTTTCTCCTTCATAGATACATTATCCCAGAGGTGCTATCACTGTCACTGATGGGCTTGGCCTTGGCCAACAGCAGGTCCATCTTGGAGCCATCTGGCATTGGCTCTGTCAGACATAAGGGAAGCTTCTAGCAGCTTCTCACAGAAGCCACCCCTGTAGCACCGCCACTACCAAAACCTTGCCACACAAACCCAATACACCAGGACATGGAGGATAGAATAATTATGAGCCACAGCAATTTCTGAGTCACTTTTCATCAGTTGATGCCCTTGTCTTCAATGCAAAAGCTTTTCACAAGCTCAACACCCACAAAACCCCCAGAAGGGGATTAGTACCCTGGGCTCACAACTAGGTGAGGAATGGTGCCTGGGAGAGGAAAGGTCTGAACTGAAATCCCAGGGGACAGTACTTAGACCTCAAGGATGATTCACCCCATAGTAAGAGAGCAAACCTTCTAAACTAACTAAATGTAATAAGTAGTGGATGAAGCTGAACTCATAAAAGAAGCCTTCGGGAGCGCAGAACCGGTTGCTGCGCACTGAGCAAACAAGCAGCAAGTGGGCGTCGCCTGGGTGTCACCCGCGGAACCACCTGGGAGCACCACGACAAGGGAAGCAGCCAGTAGTGAGTGGTCCCCGTCTGGCTCAAGAGAAAATGGCAACAAAGCAGCCTAAAGCCCTTGCAATGAA
>VYZM01020029.1:0-37681 GCA_013398915.1 Dromas ardeola
TAAAAAACATTCTAACCTAAAACTTGGGACCTAAGAATTGAATGGTGATAAATAGAACACCAATATCTTTAAAAAATTGGGGAAGATCAGGAGAATAACAGACCTTTAAGCTTCAAATCTATACCATGCCATGTAGTAGAAACAACCATAAAGAAGAAAGCAATAGGATAAGTATGAATTATATCTACTATAAACAAGATCTACATAAATGAAATCTAACTAGCAGGAGTCAACATCTGTAAACTGTAGTTCTGCCTTATAAACCTATGGGAGTTCATTAAAGGAGTTCAACAAAAGCATGATCAAGGGTGATTTAATTCTTCTATTTCTAACAAAGTGTCTTTCTATAGACTTAAGAGGAAGTGAGCAGACAGGAAAGACGCAAGGAAAGAAGGAAGAAAACATAACATAGGAACAAATATTTCTTAGTATGTAGAAAGGTCCTTAATGGAGTCCTCAAGGGTCTGTGACAACTGGAAAGTAAGGAAGTTTACTGATATTCTGAGTTGCTCCAGGTTTTAAGGACAAAGATTGACAGTTCAAAGATTGCAGGACCTTATGAGACAACAAAATGATGAGGAAATTATGCATACATAGATGTAAAGAGATGCACACAGTTCTGTGTTTACACAAAATTATGGCCCCCAAGCCACTATAACTCACCATTGAGAACTTGGGATTTGTGACAGATAGTTTCATGAAAACATCAGTACAGTGGTGGGAAACATCCAGTGAGGCAAATGAAGTGTTAAGAATAATTAGAAAACAGACGACATAGATCACCATTAGGCCACCAGATCCCATCCAAAGGGCTGAAACCTTAATTACTGTTTGCACCCTCTTTACCTCAAAAAGAATATAGCAGAATTGAAAAAAGCTCACCAAACTGCAGAAAGAATGACTATAGGTAATAGAATTAATCCAGCATGATCTCTTGGCTTAATACCTAGGATAAAGGAGTGTGATATTGCACAGAGTTCTTCCTAACGCCCTAAGTCTCAGGATCTCAGCTCTGAGAATCGATGATGAAGTCCTGGAAGTTCTGAAAACCTGGCTTTTACAGTTTTCACGTTCCTGCTGCATCACCATTTTTGACAGTGAAGAGTTGCTAAGCCCTCAGAGTCTGAGGCTCCTAAGTTGCCCTGCCATTCAAAACGTCCTGGACAACGCATCCTGGGACTGCAGACTCTCAGAGAAGTATACTGCCTGAGATATCCACTCCCAAAGACACGTTAAGGACCAAGTTTTAAGGAGTCTACTCTGCTCTTATCACGAATAGGAATGACAGGGAAATGGAGAGTATGAAACATTCTGCCTGATCTTTGCCCTCTGGTTCATGCAATAGCAGAGCAATCTGATTTGCATTGTGACCTGCTGCCTTCTGTGGCAAAGCCAGCATCAGAAAAAACACTAAGTTGCTTAGGCAGTCAAATTTAAAGCGAGGGAAAATTCAGCTCATGGAATTGTCGTATAATCTTGTTCATTCTCCTACTGTTATAACTAGCTCTGTCCACACCCAGTCCAGTTGATATACTGTAGGGGTCAAAGAGTCTTAATTTCTTTATCAGCTCAGCACGTACCATCTTTCAAAAAAGCAGTCAATCAAATTCTCTCTTTTATTTGTTATACTTTGGTGTAGGAAAAAGAAAGACAAAAAGTTGTTTGGAGGGATCAAATCTGCCGAGTTTGCGGCCAACAGCAATCATTAGATAACAGAATCTGAAGCAGTTATATATTGCAGGCCATTACATGCAATCCAATCATCCTTCAGTTACTTCCGATAACTACCATTCAGCAGATGCACTTTTCTGAGAAAGCACACCATATTATGTGAAGCAGAAGGCTGGATTAAATAACTTTCTGTGGTCACTTTCTGTATTATTTTCAGTGTTCTGTGATTTACAAAACCACTACAGCTAAAGAATTTGTCATTCAGATGGAGTTTCTTTCCCTCGACAGCTAATCACCTTCACTACTTCCAGGTTAAATTTTTACAACTCCAGCTTCAAACTGTTGATCTTATAAAAATTTTTGTTCTATATTGTTTGCAGTTAAACAGGTCCCTTTCCCAGGAAGGCAGTTTTAAATATTGATCAAGTCATCTTCATAATTTCTCTCATTAAGATACTCAGACTGAGTAACTTACAGGCATGTCTACACCATACAAGAGAGTTTAGAGACCTTTATGCTATTGCTGTTGTGAAATGCAAGTCTATATGGCACAGTGCAGTGCCCTGGAGAGTGGGAGTCTCAGATCAAAGATTAATTACATTATATGCAAGATCTGACCCTCAGCTACACTGAGAATGTTCTGATGCATCCCAGAAGCCAGAGCAAAACAAGTGTTCAAAAGATTTCCCTGATGTTCAGCTGCTTAGGATTAAAGCCAGTTTCATCTCAGCCAATTGATATAAAATATTAATTCTTGGCAGATACTGGGTGTAGGCAGCAAGGTAGCAGGGGGCTACGTTTTAAGTAAGGGCAACCTCTGTGAGAAGAGACCAGGAGTTTCCCTGTGCAGGACGCAGACAGTTTCAGCTGGCTCCATAATGGACCCACAGCAGGACACAGGTGAGCCCATCAGCCAAGCTGGTAGCACATCTGTGAAAACATATTCAAGAAAGGCAGAAACATCAGAAAGGCAGAGGAATGAGCTGAGAAACAGCAGTGAGTTAGAGAAGGAGAGAAAGAAGCAGTGCTCCAGCTGCCGGAGCAGATATTTCCCTGCAGCACATGGAGAGGACCACACTGGAGCAGATACCCACACTGCAGTCCATGGAGGGCCCTATGCCAGAGCAGTTGGATATTTCCTTAAGGAATTGTGATCCATGGTTAGCCCATGCTGGAGCAGTTTTTTTCCTGAAGGACTGCAGTCCATGGAAGGACTCACGGAGCAGGAGAAAAGCATGAGGAGGAAGGAGAAGCAGAGAGGAACTGTTACGAAGTGACTGCAGCCACCTACTCCCCATTACCCCCTGTGCCATTCAGGGTGGCAGGGGGAGAAGGTAGAGGACCCGGGAACGAAGGAGTGAAGCTGAGTCTGGGAGAAGGGGGTGGGGAAGAGATGAGGTGATGTTTTAACTTTTATCTTTGAGTCTCACTACAAAAGTCTATTTTAATTGAAAATTAATTAAACCAATTTCCCCTAAGCCGAGCCTGTTTAGCCTGTGATGGTCACTGGTAAGCAGTCTCCCCATCTTTATCTCAATCCACAAACCTTTTTAGCAAATTTTTCTCCCCCATTCTGTTGAGGAGAGGGAGCGAGAAAGCATCCAGGTGGGTGTCTGGCAGCCAGCCAAGTTTAACCCACCACAGCCATTTATGAATTTCTCCAGCTAGCAGTGGACCACAGTGTACATTGTCATGCTTCTTTTAAAATACAGACAGACGTATATCACGTATTTCTGTCCCTTCATTATTATTAGTGGAAAAGAGCTGTCATCTCTACCCAAATGCTGCATTACTGCTTCCTAATAGATTTAAGTAACTTCGCTTCATTACCCTTTGCCTCTCTGCTCAAAATTTTCCCTCATCTCTTTAGCTTATCAGTTTCCTGCAGTGCATCTCTCCTGTAAAGTAAACACAGTTCTTTCAGACTGGGCCTTCATCTACAGAATCCCCTACACCAAGTGTGCTCACCCAGCAGGTCCAACAGGATTAGTAAGTCACACTTATTCCTCATTAGTGATTATAATGACCCACAGTCATCTTAAATCCAATTATAGTTAATTCTAAATATAGGAATATATATATTTGGCAGATAATTAGAGACAAGTCTCTATGCATGACATGTCTGTCTTAAAGTCTTCCAGCTCTCCAGCCAGAAGACTGACAAGTTTGTTTCTCTAGCCTCCCTATCAAGGTTATGGTTCATCTTTTCAGCTGTAATTGCCTGAACTCTCGTAAGTGAAAGTTCTCTGAACTGCTAGTAATTCCCTTGACCTTTTACCCTGAAACTTTGTCGAAGGAAGATTTATGACTTGACTGCTGCCCTGCAGCAGGCCTTCACAAGGCAACGGCTACTACTTTTGACTGCTTCTTGTTTATTAGTTTATCTAAAGTACCTGTTGTTTCAGAGGAAAAAAAGCTGGCGAGTATCAAGCTAGCTTGCAAGGAAAGAGGGACTAGTGGTGAAGGCCAATCCATACTTATATACAATATTCATAAATTCATAAGGTACAGTTACAATGCAGGGGAACAAGGATGCAGAGATATCTGATCATGTTGTCTGAAGCATTACAGATACTCAGACAGGTTTTTAATCTATACTTCCTGTTTTTAAAGTAGAACTCCTGAACTCCTGTTCTCTGATAGAGCAAGTAGGCTTTCCTAATTTTTAGTGATTTTTTTAACACATTGATTCATCTTCCTCCAATCCCATATTTATGGATTATTTCCTGCTAAAAGTAGAACAAATAACTTCAATGTGAAATGCCTCTTTCTAGCTATTTTAACATCTTACGTTTCTAAACAGGTTATGGTCAGTGATGCTAACATTCCCATAAAAAAACTAACTCCATTAAGTTTTAATAATACACTCACATGAAATTTCTTACTGAATACACTGAAAATTCTCCCTCACTTTTCATTTAGGACATAAATATTTTTCTTTTTTTGTAGAAGTCTTTTACAAGCCCACTTCATTTCTGAGTGCCACTAAAGACTTTCACTCTTTCCAAAGAAAACAGAACATTCTGTCCTACAAATCCTCTACCATTTTTCATGACCTTAAACAACCAAATATAAAGAAGCACTAATAGAAATAAGCCTACACATCAAGTAAACAGAGGTTTTTCTTTATTATTCACATTACTATCACTTCCAAACCCACCCATAATATTATCATCTAATATAAAGCCCCTACAAGACTCCCACCCATCCCACTGATGCTTGGAGTTCTGAAACACTTCCATCAGAATATTAAGCAAGCTATTAAATTACAAAGAACCTATTTTTCATTTAGTGACCAAGATTACAAGTAAGGTTACATTATGATAAACTCTGCAGAGGTTACCAGTGGATGACTGGCATTTCCACAAGCTTTTATTTCTATGCATGTTTTCAAATGTTTGTTTCTGTATACAATGCCAAGGAGCTCAATGACAAAGTTGTACACATTTACTTGTGTGTTGCTTTTTAGGGTTTTTATAAAGGTGAAGTGAAAAACAGCCACAGTATTGACCTTTCAGAGAAACACATGCTATTTTCAAGGATTACATTTTTATGTTAATTCTTATTTGAAGTAATTGCAAAGAAAATGGAATCAAATCAGCCTCACAGCTCACTGAAAACAAAGCGTTACTTGTTTTTCCTTTTGCAGATATTTACAATAGGCATGTCATTTAATACTGAAATGTTGATCAACCTTAAAGAGCACTATGTTTATGTTGAGTTCTTGAATTTGGCAATATGTATTTGAAATTTTTCTTCTTCTTCACAGGTTATTTTCATACAAATGTTGACCTTTGTCTTCCATTTCACAATCTCTAATCCATTTTATCTGCAAAGGTATATCTTAAGTAGACTTACAGCCTAAACTCTTAACTGACAGCCAGAGTCACTGCTACATCCCTTTTGTCTTCGATAGCTAAAGAGACATTAGTGAAATTCCTGTATCTAGTCATAAAGCCACATAGCACTGAGATAGCAAAATGTACTTTGTGAACAAAAAGAAAGAGAGAGAGACGTATCATGAGTATTTCTGCTACCAAAAATTTTAACAACCTAGTTTTCCCAAAATTAAATCCCTCCCAGATCCTTAGATAACTTTCAGAAGTATAAGATAGAGAAATAACTACATTGCAGCTGCAACAGTTTCCCTTTTGGTGGGGAGGGACAATGGGGGCAAAAAGAAGCAGTCTACTATCAAATTTGAGTCATGGTCTCTTAAATTCCCAGTTATTCTTCATTTATGAATAAGAAACAAAACATGAAATCTTAGAAGAAAGAATTTTTACGTGCTTATGCTGCCACAATGCACTGATGTCAAAAACGTGATCAAGTTTAAAGGAGATATTTCAACTTTAATTGGGCAAAAAAATTAACATTTAAGAACAGCACAGACAGATGATGACTCTAATGATCTGAAGACACGTATTCTGGTCTCAAAGCTCTGTTGAGCTAAACTGCAAGTGGTCCATTGATAAATTACTCTGGATTTATTCTAGGTTAAGGAGAAAAAGTCTGATCTTTACACTGACTAATTTTGCCCTGTTTGTAGTTGCAAACATTTCTAGTGTTCCACCACTATTAAATCAGTAGATTTACATTTCCACACTGTTAGATTTTTTAATAACACTAAAGAAACCCATTACTTACTTAGGGGCGATGGTGACAGTGTTTCCTTTAGGTAATGAGAAATCATCAGCATCTCTTCCCACAAGAGTAGCATTGTACACCAAAGTTTTAACACTTGGGTTTTTCAGACACACCTATCACAACAACAACAAAATCAGCCTATTTTCATTGAATTTTTAGAGCATAAAAGGTAACGTTCTGCAGCTAAGTTCCAAAATACAAAATAATGATATCACAAAGTAAGTACTTCAAATAACTAGGCAGATCATTTTTCTTCCTAAAGAGCGTAGATTTCCCACAGACTGTCCAACCTCAATTTTTCTGAGTACACTTTTTGCAGTTTACACTGCACACCTATGCCTGTTTATCTCTTATTTCTCTCTTTCTTTGATCTGAGATATGTCAGATTTGTAGATTTTTTTCTGTGTTCGCAAGCATAGGGAAAAAACAGCAGCAGAAGTCAGGATCCCAAGCCTGAAGAGAAAAAAATTAAGATACATTCTTCCATCTTCTTTATTTAGTAACCAAATGATATGAAAGCCGTTCATTCTTTGTTGTAGTATATACATAATATAAACACATACATACAGACAGTGTTTTAACCTTGTACTGCTGCAAATCTAAATTCAATGGTATCAGTACCTGTTTAACAACAGTTGCATGGAGAGAACCTGTAAATTCTATAGTCTTCTTGGGCAGGTAGTGAGGAAGAGTTTCATATAGGTAGACACACAGAATAAGCATCATGACTGGATTTGGATCACAGATGTCAGTGGCCTAATATTGAAAAAAAACCCAAAACAACAGATATTCAGTTAAAATTTTGCCTATATAGTTTAGAGATATGAAGATGAAGAACAAAAAAGTTTAAGGTAATTCTTATTATACAAATATTTTCAACCTAACTTTTAATAACCGGATTAGGCCCATAACTAAGATGAATATGAATCCTGTCAGGGTACAGAAAAACCTAATTTTTGAAGAACACTGACATGCTCTGGTAATAAACCTAACCTAAAAATTAAATCCTCCTTTTTTTCCCCATAGTTCAGGAGAAACAGATGTTCATTTTATTATAAATGAAGCATAAGAGAAAAAGCAAGTAAAATTCACTGACTGGAAAAACATATGTCTTTATTATCTTTAAAAAAAAAATCCTTTAAAATCTTTCAGTTTACTATGCAAAATACCATCTCAAATACTCCTAGATAGAGTTTTGCAACTGTTTATGAAGACATTGTCACCATCCAAAGTAACAACAGGAAATCATGACTATATAGTTATTTTTATTGCAGATTCCAAATTGCTTTACAAAAGGTAGTAAGTATTACTGCATCTTAAATATTTGATTTACAGAAATTAATTTAAATGGCAACTGCAAAACATATCAAAGCTTTCATTCTCGGGAATTCTGTAAGTCACTACAAAGAGAGAGGTAGAAACTCCTCCATCAAATACATGAACTTTTCAGAGGTCTAATCAAATAGTAAAGAGACCTAATGATGGAATAAAAAGGTAAATACAGGCAGGAAAGATCTGGCTACAGATTTAAACGAATAAGAATCTGTACTTCCTAAATCAAGCTAATTAAATTAACAATTTTAAAACTTCATGTGTATTAACTTATGTTATTATAAAGTTGTCTATAATATACTAAATAAACTTTTACAACTGTAGTTAATTTCTCTCCTGAATTAAATATCATCATACTGAAAAAAACACACACTTGTGAGTAGATTTAAGCAGCAAACCACTGCATTAACATATCACCCCATTAAAAGCTGCTCTTTTCATTCAAGACACTTTATTTGGATCCCATACATAACTGAGAGTCATTCAACATAGCAATATTTTGAAAAAGGCCCTCCTCCTTTGCCTGATGCCTCGAAAGTGACTACCATGCTATATCCTCTCACCTCACAGGAAAAACTTTGCCCAATTCTCAGGCAAAAAAAAATGGTCTATTGTGCCGTTGCTGATTGTCACTGTCAACTTCCGTACGCAGCTTGGATGAGCTGCACATAACTACTTGTAACCTTATCCCATCACTCTAGAATCAAGCTTCCTTCTTCACATGGTTTCATCAGATCATGAATTTGCAGCTGTAAACCACTCAAAGTATAGACAGAGCACATTTTTATTCATTTAGATGTTGATTTGTACATTACTTAGAAGTATTGTATATACATAAAGCAAACATCTTTTAGATCTGCAAGGTCGTGTGACAGAGCAAGAAAACAGGTACAAGATACTTTTAAATCCCAAAACTTTATGTTATAAAACAGGTATACTACTTTTTTTTTTTTTTTTTTAAACTTGCTAGGAACTTGACAACCTATAGAGGATACTTCATACTCAAATACATTAAGGAAAAGTCTTAAATGTCATGTCTTTTTTTGTTTATTTGGAAGAGGGATGAAGAGCAATACATAACCAGTTTTATTTAGAACATCAGTTTTACTTACACCTGTTATATTCACAACACCAGTTTTATTTAGGAACAAGTACGCTACAGGGGACCTGAATCTCTCTGTCTCGTAAGTGCATAGACAGCGAGCATATCTGTAGAAAAAAAGGTCTATAAAAATGTCTGTAGCTTGTATGCAAAAAGGGAAATCAAGAGTTGCATTAAATTAACAGTGTGATCTCGATGTTCACTATCATCCCCCCTCCAGAAATTACTGCAAGTAATAAAACCTCCCACACACAACGTTAGCCCACATTGTGTGTCAGGCCATCACAGCTGATAGCAGCACACAGATCTCTCCAGATGAACAACAGTCATACCAATGACTGCTGCATAAGTATAACTTCCACATGTAAACAAGTATCTCTCTTGCATCACAAGTACAAATATATTTGCTGATTCAAGACTAGTAATCTATTGGTAAATAGAGTGTTCAACTTCCTTCAAAATAAAAAAGCTTCTCTGCACGTACGTACTTCCCTCAAGCAGAGCTTTTTAAGGAAGGTCTTGTAACAACCTGAAAATCAGCAAGCCTGCAAAATATTAGATATAAAGTAAAGACTGGTTGTAGAAGAGAGTATGGTGATACTGTGAGATCCCTCTTGAGAGTATGGCAACTCTAACTGAAATCAGCAGAACAACTCCAGCTGTGGTAGCATGAAGTAAAGAGCCTTGGTTATCTTTTCTGGGCAGGTTAAGAAAGCAACAAAAATCATAATGTGGCAGTTTTGAGGAGGTCAGATTAATAAAAAAAATAAAAATAAATACATACAGTCAATCTAATAAAATGTGACATTAATCACATATATTGAATGAGCAGCCCAGGTTTTTGGCACAACTGCTTTTGCGGAATATCTTTAAAACCTTGCTCTTTTTATAAAAAAATTATCGCTCTAGATAACATGACTTATTCATGGGTAAATTTTATTTCCACTGTACCTTTTTAGGACCAAAGCCTCTTAAGAGTGCACTATAAGGATAAAGCTGGATCAACTTAATTTTCTTTTGATACTTTGTCAGTAAAGTCTCATTTTAATACTTATTGTCAATACTATCAAAATTTCCAGTGATCTCTGAGAATAACAGATTTTCCTATAAATTAATATTTCTTTTATAAACTACATTATACCAGTTTTTCACAGGACCACACTTTCAGCCCCCACATTATTTTATTTTTATGAACAACTATATTCTTGTTCTTAACATGATTGTAAGATGTTTATTGCCTAAATGGAGCATTAGAAGAAAAAAGCTCTTTAAATCTTTTTCTAATTGATTCTTATGAGGCAATTTTCATAATGAACTATCTATTCTTAGAACCTCAATATTCTCCAGCACATTAATCAAGGGAACGGATACTATTTCTAAAGCAACAAGATAAAGGAAACAGAGCAGCTATTAAGTCAGTCACCCACTCTCTGATGTAAGTCTTATGTAGCAATATTATTTGCATTAATGTTTCACCTTAGTATATCTCTGTTTCTAGATGAGCCAATCCTGTATTTTAATGAATGGGAACAATGCTACACATCTAGATTATAAGAAGAAAATTTAACAATTTTTTAAATTTAATAAAATTCTTGTATAGATTATATTTTCCTCTTCAGCATTAAGATAAAAATGAAAAATAAAAATCCAGATTATTGAAACATCTGCAAAAATATCCTTAAATAAGAGTGTTCCCTTATGTCCTACAATATTCTCAACTATAGATATGGGATTTAAAGTTATGGTTTTTTCTCTCTTCCATTAATATTTCTCCAAGACTACAAAAAAATGTTTTTGGATAATTACTTGAAAATTATTTTTCTTTGTCATTTTTGAAAATAAAAAATTCTAGCCATAAAAACCCAACACCAAACAGTGGGAGATAATTAGAATAAAATGGTCAACTCAAAGCAACTCCATGGAAAGAACTAGGCCCATATGGATTCCTACTAGGAACCTTAAAAACAAACTAAACATTTCATTCTTATTATCAGAAACTTTTGGATAACTGCAGTTACTCTACTTCCCTAATATTAATGAAAAGGGTTTGGGAGAAGACATCACATTTATTAGCCACATAAGCTTAAAAAAGGAGAAAACATTTTTGCCTCTTCTAGACTGTCTTTAGTGCAGTAACAGAGACATATAGACCTATCTATCAATTACCTGATTTAATTTTTATTTCCATATTACTTAAAGTTTTACACTAGATCATATATTCCAATAGTTTTACAAACCAGCCATTTAACTTCCTAATTACTAAAAGCTCAAGATGCAACACAACACTCGGTAAAAAAGTAAATATATATTCCAAACACAAAACAACAGCAAGTCTATCTTGAAATTTTGCAGGAAGGCCCTTGTTTCTCTAGTTAGTTCTTCCTGCAGGTATGGCAAAAAGCAGTTCTACGATTCCCCCTTGTCAGAATACAAAAGCAGCTGTAATGCCATTGAAAAGGATTTATTGATCTCCTTGGAGTATCAGAAACTGGGTATCCCACTATTCTGCCTCTGCCAACAGAGCAGTTGCTTGAGCAAAGCAAAGAAGTTGGGTAAATATAAAGCGGTCTTTCCATTGACATAATTTGCTGGCTTCTGGAAATCAGTGGCTTAAGACAAATCTCTGCTATTATTTTAAACTCTTCTCCATTTCATTCTTTACATACAGAAATAAGCCTGACTCTCTCATTAACAGTTTATGCAGCCTTTTTAATTAGAAATTGCTTATTGAGTTTTCTTCCTCTTGTTATGTTATTGAAATGCAATATTGTCTGAAATCTATTGCCTAAACAGAGCATCTGAGATTTAAGCCCTATGGCAGGAGATCTAGGAAAGCAAAATAATGCATCATTCCAAGCACAAGTACAATTAGCACCATCCACAAACAGGTTCTGCCTGATGACTGACAGATCAGCAACTGGCAAAGGTTTTCTTCAGCTAGCAAAAGCTGCATTTTGACATAATAATTTTGTGAGGAGAAAGGGTATAAAAGGCAAACATTTTAAATTCTATTGGAGCCACCTTCTTCCCACATGACGTAAAAAAACTCAGTAGCCTAAAGCAAACATTCGACACAGAAAAACCCTTATACAAAATAAGAATCTAAGAGTAGCCTATTAACTCAGACCATGGGCCAAATGGACAGCACTACAAGCTGATACCTAAATGAAAATAGTTATATGGTAAGTACACACACACTTGAGTGTTTTCCCAGCCTCAAGCTATTTTCAGCACAAGAAACTTCCCGAGCCATATATGATTTCTGTCTACTTCAAAATCATCTTTGTTGTTTTTTTCTTCTTCTAAGCCTATGCACAGTCTCCCTTTGAATTTGTGTAAAAATTGTAAAGGCAACCTAAGAAAACACTCCCCTTTCGAAGTTATGTTCAGAATAACCAAGAAAGAAGCTGGAAAAAAAAGACGGAGCTATAAGATAACTTTCTTCATGAACATGCTCTAAATAAATGCAGTAGCACCAAGCATTTGAAGTAATGCTCACCTCTACCAGTCTGTGGCATTCAAGCCCTACACACGTATAATTTTATTTTTTCAAAGCTTTGAGAGAAGAACACCAAGAAGTAAATAGAAAGACCTCATAATTTTTTCTTCATTTCCTAAAAAGTCATCAAAACAGGGTGCTTATCTGTTTTACTACTAAGAATGAACCTACTTTGACACAGAAGAGAACAGGGAAAATAAGATGCTCTTTTGTTGTCACAGATGCGTGAAAACAATTTCAAATTTCAAACCAGAAAAATCTAGAATAAACTGGATTCTAAATTCAAATTCTGTTGCTGCGAGAGTTGGGGCTGTTCAGCCTGGAGAAGAGAAGGCTTCAAGAAGGCCTTATAGCAGCCTTCCAGTGCCTAAAGGGTGCCTACAGGAAAGATGGGGAGGGACTCTTTATCAGGGAGTGTAACAATAGGACGAAGGGTAATGGCCTCAAACTGAAAGAAGGTAGATTTAGATTGGATATCAGGAAGAAATTCTTTACTGTGAGGGCGGTAAGGCATTGGAACATGTTGCCCAGGGAAGCTGTGGATGCCCCATCCCTGGAGGTGTTCAAGGCCAGGCTGGATGGGGCTTTGAGCAGCCTGGTCTAGTGGGAGGTGTCCCTGCCCAGGGCAGGGGGTTGGAACTAGATGGTCTTTGAGGTCCCTTCCAACCCGAACCATTCTGCGATTCTGTGAAATGCAGAAATGCAAGGAGTCAAACCAACACAGCATTTCCAATGCAGGAATAATCTTTCTTTCCCATCTAGAAAGTCAGAGATTTCCTGCCAAGTTTTACTGAAAGGAGAAATTAAAGAATTCTCACAGATGAACCCAGCAGCATTTTCTCTGGCTCCTTCAGCCCATGGGGTGCTATGCTATAATGAGATGCTCCGTGTCTTGTGGGGAGCTGGAGACCTGTCACTGGGGCGGGGGCTGACGTCCTGGTCTGTGGGCAGGTGGGGAAGGGCAGGGGCAGGCAGGGCTGGGGGTACCCGCAGGGCCTTGATGGTAATTAAGTCTGAAGAGCATTCAAACTCTATCATTTGATGACTCTATGATAGACATTTCAGAAAATCATGTATTTAACAAGGTTCCATCTCCCTGATTGCAAGGAAACCAGAAGGAGCTGTATCCCAGAACAGACTCCTCATGTCTGCTTTAGGAAGAGGAACATCTCCTTCTCCATCCCTAAAGCACTATATGGCAGGGTGGGGAGAGAAAAAAGGAGGGAGAATCTGAGTATTGGAAAAGACGGCAAGGCTCAGCTCATGGACTAAAAGCAGAGATGGGAGGCAGACATTTCCCAAAGGATAAACATTATTTAAGGAAAGATGACTTAGTAACTGAAAGCTTCACGGAGTTATTACTGACTACAGCTCAGTCCTAATTAAATTAAATGCCTGAAGTCTTGCATTAATGTGTTCTGCGTGCTTTGCACTATAAGGAATATAAATTTTTGTTTGGTTTGGCACAACAGGAAGGAGAAACCTGTCAAGATTTATTAGAACAGACAAGCCTTACCACATTTTTACCTATGTACATATTAAATTCATCTTGCATTACATCTCACTAGGTAACCTCTGAGTTTTCTTTATTTCCCTTTTGTTTTTATTAAGTTATAGACAGGGAGTAGATTCCATAGAAAAGGCAGAACTAGAGCTCCCCTGGTGGCAAATCCATTAACTCCATGGAGTACAAAGGCAGGAAGAGTTACCAACTGCTTCCTCCCTCCTTTCTCGCCCTGTGCCCAGCCAAGCATCGCATCCTACTCCCAGAAGCTCTAGCACAGCTCCTTCTCTAACCTTCCAAGAGAGCAAGTACACCACTGAGCACTGATCTGAAGTTTTCCTGTCACTGTCCATAGTTTCCTAGGTAATGCTTATCCTCGTAATTTTTAAGATTTATTTCACACGCTCTTCAGGCACTGATGTAATCACATGCCTCATCTTCTATTTCTATTTATTTCCATCGCCACTGTTTTTTAAAGGTTGGAATTTTAGAATGCACTTCCTATGCAAAGTAAAAAAAAAAGTCTGAAAAATATTTTGATGTTTTCCATTCACTTATCTCAGTAATGGCTATTGAATGTGAACAAGTATTTGTAGGAGAATTTGTTCCAATATAGCTGTGGTTTTACACCTCTACCGTTCATCTTTTCTGCATTTTCATTTAAGATAAAGGTGCCAGAGTAGATTATCCGCTGAAGCCTAACTTTCTTTTGCCACCTACTTCTAGTCATTTCCAGTTAGATCAGAACTTACTCTCTCAGAAAACATTATTCTGTTTTATCCTGTGCTGAATTCATAAAACTGCATTTGTGACATTAATCTAGGTACTAATTTAAAAAAAAAAAGAAAAAAAAAGCAGTGCACTTCATAACAACATTGAGCAGAAAAGTCACATATTCTATATATATTATTTGCTTTAAAAAATTCTGTGTTAGCAAACAATAGCAATTATTAAAGTTTAACAGATTTATGCCTTAAATTGTATCCATAACAAAGTTTCTCAAAATATGAAAAAGCCTCTAACATTTCTTGACAAGTTGAGTGCTTACTTGTTAGCTTTTTATATGTGCTCTGTCTAGTTAAAGAAAATGCTGAGGCTGACAAATAGGATAAATTATTATAATTCAAATTGTAAATATTCCAAGTTAGGGCTGTATCAAAACTGGACAAGAAATTCAAGGGCCAGTAGATTGGTTCTATTGCAAAAACAAAATTATTTAACTGTGATAACACCATCAGCTCTGTCCTGTTAATTCCACAACCATCTCTCCACATTTTCAGTCACCTGTACATTACTAAAGCCTGGTCTTTATTATTGCTGGTACCACTGCTCAGAAAACAGTTTGTAGCTGCTGACAAAAAACACCTCTTGATTTTATGAAAATAGGTTTATAAGTTAAAGCCAAAATTAAATGGCACTAACTGCCTCTCATAATCCCACGTTATTTAGAAAATGCTGGCAGTTCTATTTCATTAGCATAGCAGTGTACTGGATTGATACTTAGAATAGTATATATTAAAAAAAATATTAATCTATCTAGCTGTAAAAGGAGAAGAAAAAACAGATCAGGGTGTTTCAAATCCAAAATAATCACAATAACTATAAGCCAAAGTTCTGACAGACAGAAAAGAGCAGAGAAAAACTTGATTAAAAGATAGCAGGAAGGAGTAGATTGCCGAACCACTTCTTGTGGCAGTAACACTCTCCATTTTTCTGAACATATAATTATAACTTGAATAATGTAATGAAGCAAACTATTCAACAGATGCAAAAATCATGCAAGAAGGCTTTCCCCACTACAAAGCCTACAAAGCAATGATAATAGACATCCTACACCAAAGAACAGCTTCTAGCAGGACACAAATAACTGAAAAATCGAAAATGCTTAGAATCAGTGGACATGAAATGTTACCTAGGTAACCAATTTAAACCAACAATTGCAAATAACTATTGAAAATTATGGCAAAAGTATTAAACAAACAGAAGGTAATAAGAATACTACATTACATTTCAGAAAAAGAAAGCCATACATTTTATCTTTATTAGTTATTCCCAGATTTGTAAGGCTTGAACATTGACCTTAAAAGATAAACATATAGGAAACAATGTTTTTTGTGAACAAAAGGAGGTTCATAACTTTATATTGGCTTGGCTTGTACAAGTGCAGCAGCTAAATTTTCAATAAGCTGGAAAACAATGTGAGAATAGAACAGTCAGCAACTCTGGAAAAAAGATCAAGTAGTCATTTTTGGTGTCTAAATAAAGCTTAAAAGTCTGTATTTTTGTACACTTGTAATGTATACACATGTAAATGTCCTTTTTTTAAAAGACTATATCTAAGCCAGACACATGCAGTTTCTCTTTAGAAATATCCCAGGTGAGACCATTATCAGGTCCGAGTAACTTTCAGTTGCTCTGACATAAATAAAAAGCACCACCAATTTTGAAACATATATTTCCTTTTCTTTCATTTCCACAACATGTCTATGGCATGCCCAAGGGTATAATCTAGGTGAACTTAAAACTAGACATGCCTGAACAGATCACTTGTCTGTTGCAATTGCATATGTTTTCATAGATCAACAGCGAATCATTGAATCATAGAAAAGAATCATAAGATGGTTAGAGTTGGAAGGGACCTTAGAGATCATCTAGTTCCAACCCTCCTGCCATGGGAAGGGACACGTTCCACCAAATCATGTTGCTCAACGACTTATCCAACCTGGCCCTGAACACCTCCAGGGATGGGGCATCCACAACTTCTCTGGGCAACCTGTTCCAGTGCCTCACCACCCTCACAGTAAAGAATTTCTTCCTAATATCTAATCTAAATCTTTCAGTTTAAAACCGTTACCCCTTGTCCTATCACTACGCTCCCTGATAAAGAGTCCCTCCCCATCTTTACTGTAGGCCCCCTTCAGGTACTGGAAGGCCACTATAAGGTCCCCCCGGAGCCTTCTCTTCTCCAGGCTGANGGGGACAATCACCTCTCTCGACCTGCAGGCTATTCTGCTTTTGATGCAGCCCAGGATGCGGTTAGCTTTCTGAGCGTGAGTGCACATTGCTGGCTCATGTTGAGCTTCTCATCCACCAACAGCCCCAAGTCCTTCTCCTCAGGGCTGCTCTCAAGCCATTCTCCGCCCAGCCTGTATCTGTGCTTGGGATTGCCCCGACCCACATGCAGGACCTTGGACTTAGCCTTGTTGAACTTCATGAGGTTTGCATAGGCCCTCTGGATGGCATTCCTTCCCTCTAGAGTATCAACCACAACACTCAGCTTGCTGTCATCTTCAAATTTGCTGAGTGTGCACTCAATCCCACTGTCCGTGTCCCCAACAAAGACGTTAAATAATACCGGTCCCAATTCGGACCCCTGGGGGACAGCACTCATCACTGGTGTCCACCTGGGCATTAAGCCATTGACTGCAACTCTGAGTGCAACCATTCAGTCAACTCCTCATCCAGTGGGTGGTCCAGCCATCAAATCCATCTCTCCATTTTAGAGACACGGATGTTGTGTGGGACAGTACCAAATGCTTTGCAAATATTATCAATAAAGCTGAATTCCAAGCTAATAGCTCCTTATCAAAGTACAGGAAACTGAAGACAAAAAAGTGTTAATCATCTTTAGATGGTTTCATGGTTTAGATGGTTGTCATGGTTTAGCTGGGATAGAGTTGACTTTCTTACTAGCAGCTGGTATAGTGCTACATTTTGGATTTGGGATGAAAACACTGTTAGTAAAACACTGATGTTTTTGTTTGTTGCGAAGCAGTCAAGGACTTTCCTGCTCCTCACACCACCCCGCCAATGAGTCGGCCTGGAGTGCACAAAAAGTTGGGAGGAGACGCAGCCGGGACAGCTCACCCCAACTGACCAAAGGAATATTCCACACCATATGACATCATTCTCAGTATATAAATCTGGGAGAAGAAGGAGGAAGGGGAAGATGTTTGGAGTAATGGCAGTTATCTTCCCAAGTAAGCGTTATGCATGATGAAGCCCTGCTTTCCTGAAGATTGCTGAACACCTGCCTGCCAATGGGAAGTAGTGAATGAATTCCTTATTTTGCTTTGCTTGCACATGAGGCTTTTGCTTTACTTATTAAAGTGTCTTTATCTCAACCCATGAGTTTTCTTACTTTTACTCTTCTGATTCCCTTCCCCATCCTGCCATGAGTGAGCCGGGGAGTGAGCGAGCAGCTGCGTGGTCCTAGTTGCTGGCTGGGGTTAAACCATGATAGATGATTACAGTAAGTATGTCTTACAAAAAGTATGACTGAAGCATTAAGTGACAGCCAGGAAGTTACCTTTTAAGTGCATACAATAATCTGTAGACTACCTCAAGGAAAAAATTCTTACACACACTGGAAATGCAAAAAATTCTATGTTGATGCATTTCTTTCCTCATCTCCATTGGCTGCTGACAGAATTTTCTTTCTCTCCTTCATTTCAGACTCAAGTCTACCTCTCTTTCTTGCTCATTTGGCCATGTTACTGCCCAGTTTCACTGCTTTCTACTCCACAACACTGCTGAGTTCCTTCCTTCATTTCAGCAGAACAGCCACATTCATTTTCAGCTTCTTAATAGTCTACAACCTTACTCACATCATCTTCTATAGCTTGTTTGAAAATTTCCTCCCTTTTACTTGGTCTCAAATATAAATGTCAGTATTGTTGGCCCCAGTTTTAAATCAGTCAGTAGCAAATTGAGTTCTTCTACTGGCTGTCTCCAATCACTGCATCTTCTCTCCTAATCTATCCTTGTCATGTACATTTCCTCCATATTGCTGTTATACACCATCCTATCTTGCAGTATTTTATTTTGGGCTTTCTTCAAATCAAAGCATTTTAGAACTTAAAAATATCAAACACAAAGAAAAAATACGTAGAAAGACACCATTAATGCTCCAGGGCTGAACTGTCAGTCATGATTAGAAAGTGGAAACAAAGAATGTCTTGCCCAAAGTACTCCATCTTAAGCCTATATCTTAATCCTTAAAAGGATTTAAAAGCCTTGAACTCCATTACAGGTGTCATTTAAACTTGAAGCTGAAGTCTTCCAGACAGTTAAACTTCTTTATTGTTACAGAATCTTAGATTTTAAAGTGATTGAAACTGCCATCTATTCCAGACCTAATATGCATCTCGGCTCATGCTGTCACCACCACCCTTGGATTAATTAATGCAAAGCTGTCCTGAAAGTTCAGAAGCAGTGATTGCCTGGTAGTCAAGAACTTTGCCAATATTGTTGGAACATTTTAGCCTGCTAAATTTAAGAGACAAGACTATCAGAAAAATCCCAAATTAGGACAGTTAGCAACAGGATTCATGTATTTTGCTGCTTTTATTGCTGAAGGACAAGAAGCTTAAGAAATTTCTATAGTAGTTTTAGAAAAGCATATACAAATTCAAATAAATATATGTAAAAAATTACCCTTTACAGACACTTTTTTTTTCCACTTCCCACAATATTTAGTTTGTAGAACATGCCTTAGATAGTAATACAATACAGACCTCGAAGATCCAAGATCTGTTCCTTTTTCTGGTGTTAACTGATTATATAGCTTTGTTTAAATTCTTAGTCTTTACGGAGGCAGACTCTCCCATCTATAAATATGCCAATATCTCAAAAATATGATGAACTAATAATATGGTAGTATTGTAGACACTACAGTCTTAAAACACACTAGGTGCATTAAGGAGAACCGTCCTGGCGTTCTGTTTCCAACTTCAATGTGGTTAACTCCTTTTGCATATCCAGCATCCATCCTCTGCCTTCATGTGCTGAACTGACTACTTTTCTTAAAAGCTGAGGCAAAATATGCATTCATTTTGAGGATTATACCTAGATTAGCTTTTTATGCTTCCTGTCAGTCACAAGGATAGGTAACAGTAGATTTTCTTTTAGCCTGTCATAGCAAAACCATTTATAACAGCATATGTGTATCAGGATGTGGAAGCAAGACAGTAGCCAACACAACCTGAAATTGCAGGATTAATTTTTACCTATAATCATAACACAGTCAAATGGAAAGGGGAAAAAAAAAAAGTTGTAATTGAGCTTCCTTTCATACTACTTTGTTCACACCACATCTCTACCTCTAATTCTTAATACTAAATTCCTCATATACCAATAAATACTCTGTCTATTCTACTGTACCCTCTTCTGGCCTTCTAGTCAGGCCAATATGCACCACATCCACCCCAGCCCATCACAGTCCCTGGCATTCACTTTGCTCATGATGGAAGCTGCATCACTCTGCAAATTCTTAAGAGAATGATGTGACCTTAAACAGTTTTTCCTAGTTTTGGTAAGGACAGGATTTTTAATGACCTAGTGAGCAAAGCAGAAAAGGAAAATAAGAGGGAATCTGCTATTTTAAATAGGTAACAATTTGGTAACTAAGACACACAAACAGCATATGGAAGACAAAAGCATGAATCCCTGTGAGCACGTAGCCTTGTAATACAGCCTTGCCATTGCTATTAACAGGCCATAAGCTTTGTACTGAATTTGCAGGGCCGCAGCACTGGGGTTTGACAAGCCTTCTCTATCTGAAGGCTTGTTGTGCAGCTTGTATAGCTTTGCTTTACTTGGTTAGCTGTGACAGCAACTTTTTTAATTGATCAGGCCTCTTTGGCTAATTTGTTTTACTTTTATCTTTGTGTGGTACTACCAGAACCTACAGCTATAAATAACTCACGAACAGTCAGCTAAAGAAACGCAGGCTGAGCGCAGGAAAAAACTGGTTTTAGGGGCAACAAAAAGGACAAATAAATAATATCTAACATATGTAAAGGACACCACATAGACAAAATCTGGAGCTGTAGGCCAATGAAAAAAAAACATGCTACTATGTTACTAAACATTATAAATGATCCCAAGAGGATCCTAGATGGAAGAAGAAATTAACATCAATAACATCATGTTCCTCCCCCAAAAAGGATGTCAGAAGCTGGCATCTTACAGTGTTACTGTCACCAGCAGTCCAACGCTACTGACTTCTGTGGGCATCAAAACTGTGACAGAGCCCTCGTGGGCCTTTGCAATTAAATGCACATAAGTGTCAACAGATATTCATATAATTTTTTACCACTCCTTTCTATGTTTAAGTGCATGATGTTTGTTCTTAAATATATTTTTTCTAAATTGCCTTAGAACATTAATAATAAATTCCACTCAGGTTTTCATTGTGTGATTTACAATACTAGAATCTGAACTGAATTAATCTTACGTTCAGCTAGTTTTATATATGTGATCCTACCAAGCAAGGAATTATGGAAATTACTTATAATTAAGTGTATATATATGAAGCATTATTTTGGGTTCCCTCAGAGTAGCACATCATGAAACAAAAACTGCTTCATTAAAATCTCACCTTAATTTGATGTGCAATATTACTATCATAAAAGTAAAAAGAAAATTTAAAAGTATATAGGAACTGCTAGTATAAAATCATTTACCTTTATGTCTATAGCCAGACTGATGGCATGCATAGCATTCACAAGTATCAAACAGTTGTGCAGAAATTGTTCATGAGTTCTTGGATTAGTATACATCCTTGCAAAGTGAGTAGCAATCTAGAGAAGACAGAGAAATCAAACTCTTGATCATCCACTAAGCAAAACTATTATGCTTGTATTTTCACTCTTTCACCAATACAGAAGATCTACATTTTGAACTAAAATTCCCTATTAAGAATGCATCCAGAGAAAAGAAAAATTAATTCTGAAATAATCACTCTAGAATTGCTAAACATTTGGGTCTTTTTTCTTTTTTAAAAACCACATAAACCAACAGTTCCAAAGGAAAATAAGGCCTGAATAAACCCACTTACATTAATAAACCGTATAAAATATATAAATGTAAATAGTAAATTAAATATTAAAAATAAATATTAAAATATAAATATATAAATATTAAGAAAAGTCCTTACCAAATATGGACAATAAGCTGCCAGCTGTGCTGCCAATACCAGACCATCTAGAAGATCTCGGTCAAAATTTACTATCCATCTCATCGGTGGCACTCCACCTGATTTAAAAAACAGAGCAAGATGAATTAGACTCTTCTCCCCTGGGATGCCTAATTTTATTCTAGACAGATATGATGACTATTTGAAATCATAGAATCATAGGGTTGGAAGATATCCGTTCACACATAGAATTTCCCGGGCATAATGCTCTTCCAGACGCATTGCTGGAGACGTGAAAAGTCTCACCTAGAATATTGTAACTATTATCCATACACTCTGATACAGCATGCAAGAGTATTCATCACAACAGAAGGGAAAGCAGGTAAACTGAACTTAACCTCACAAATTAGGAACCTAAACATGTAAATTATTTTCATAGGTATAACATTCATAGGACTACTGAAACTCACGAACATATGCAGGAATCTTTTAAAGTTGCAATGTTTAGGCACATCAGAAGGAAAAGCTTATTGATTTTCTTTAAGGTCATATTAAATTATTCGGCAAAAATGCAACATAAATGAAAGCTAGCAGCTCAATTCCTGCAGCATAGATCACTACTCCTACAATTGTGTTATAGAGGCCTATGCCTCACAAGGTTAGATTATTTTTTACCTTTCTAAGGTTTTTATTTAAAATAAAACTGATTATTAAGAAAGTAAATATAGTTTATTTATTAGTTATTTCTTATTTGAAGCATCCAATATCTTAAAAAATTAACACAGCATGTAAACAACAGACTTTTGTTTCTAAGCATCATAATAAACCATAGGAAGAATACAGTAACTTGAAAACTCTCAACCTGAGATATACTTTTAAAAAAGTTACTGACATACCAATAACTAAATGTTTCACTGTCTATACCCAATTACCAGCACTTTGCTCTCCAGACAATATGCACTTTGTGAAGCATGAACACAGAGAAGCTGATACTTTTTTTAAGAGCAATCTGGTCACAAATATTCAAGTACGCAGTCAAGCCTTCTCTGTTGTGTTACATGCAGTTACTTCCAACTCCTTTTGCAAAAGTGCCTATTGTTTAATTTTCTTTGTCTTCATTATTGTCTCAGGTCCAAGTTCCCAAATGTAGGGAACACTATGGACTTCAGCCACTGACAAGGTTTTCAGATAGACAGGATCATGCTTTCTCATATAGGACCAACCATATAGCTTTTATTTCACTATACATCCAGAGAGTGTATTGTTTACAAAGTTGGAAGCTTCCTCAGTTGAAAGAAATCCCATAATATGCAGCAGAATCTGCGATGATCAAAAATCTCCTACATTTACAAACACATAAACATCTTAATGTTGTAATATAAAGAAACGTTCTTTTCTTTCAAAAATACTACCATTAAAAGACAAAAAAAAGTTTGTAACATTTAACTGTTATGATAGTAATATAACAATGTTCAGGACAGTTAATTATACTCATTAGCAAAACAAGAATTTGGAGACACCAGTACTTGACACAGAAATAATTTAAAAGTACAGAAGCATAAAATGTTTCACTAGGTTACACATTTCGGACCTTTGCTTCAAGTCCATCCTTACTAAGGGCTTCATTCTACAAGATCAAACACATGCATGCAGGGGCACAAATCATGTATATCTTAAAGGTCTCTACCTGTTACAGAAAGAAAACTATGAACTAAATGAAAGTTCAAGAAAAGGATAGATTCTCTATGCATTTGGAATACAATGGTCTCATTTAGTGGTCAAGAATGCTGAATCTTTTGCTCTCTCAAATTAGATGACGCTCTGCTACAGATATAACACTTCAATCTGTGTTAATAAGGGTTTCAAACTTGAGATAGTATTTTTGGGTACGTTATATACCTTATGCACAACAACTATCAAAATCACACAGAGTAAGAAAGAAAACAGCCTGTTGTATGTTGAAAGTTATTAAACTTCCCAAGGTAACCATATTCACTCCTAAGTACTTTCAGACATCAGCCAGGCTGATGGAAACAAGTAACTTATTGTACAAAAGCCAGGCCACAAATCCAAAAAACATTCAAACTGGAAAAAAAACTTCCTGATCTTAAACTGTGGTAACCACTCCATGTAGTGTTGAAGATATTATGAATCTTCAAAATTATTTCCTTTTACTGGCATTTAATTTACTTGAGTTTATACCTCCTCAATTACCTCTACCCACCTACTTTTGTTTGATCTTAAGAGTGATTGGAAAATTGTAATTAGTGACAGGAAAAGGTAGCTAGAGATGCTGCTGCTAATGTCAGATCATAATTTATCAACATCAGCTCAAGAAACCTCAACTGGTCCCCCAGGAATTACAGTTAAATCAATTTACAAATAAGTAGCTATTACCAGCTACAAGTATAAATCTGGTCGTAGAACTCCTCTTTTATACCAGATAGATTAGTTGTAAGCTTATAAAATTGTTCCGCAGTGCTGTAAATATATGCTTCAGACTAAATGTAAGAGATAAACTCTTCAAGAACCAAATAGAAGAAATAAAAATACCATGGGAAAAATCATTAAATAGGAAGTTCATTCAGATGGAATCCTGTATTAATGCAAAGTAAATATATCATATCATTATCTCAAATAAAAATTAATTCCAGGAAAGACTAATTTTCAAGTACTTGCTTTCATAAAATAAGCTAGCTAACACACATGAGAATTTTATCAAAACGTGACTTTATACATCATAGAAGAGTGAAATTCTTACAGAATTATCAAAGACTGTAAAAAGAAGTAAAATTTTGATGTGCATATGCTCTGCACCAGGGGGTGCTGGTTCATTATGATCCCACTAAGAAAGACACTCCATAAAGTATCACCTCCAATTATTGGAATAATGCTATCGGGAAAAAAAAGTTATTATAAATTATCTTACATCACTTCAGACACTGGGAACCCCAAGTTGGGCAGTATTGGAACTGACCTCCAGTCAGGATGCAGCACACTGTACAGATGCAGTCTGTGGGAGGGTTAGCTCTTATAGGATTTTGTTAAAATAAAACAATTCTGCTAATCATTTCTACCATCAGGTAAAAAGGATGTTCACGTGAGAACTTGGTGCTGCAGTTTTAGTTAAAGACAAGGACACGCTGGTGGTGTAATCACTGGTACTGAGTGGGAGCTGCCTACTGGGTCCCCTGTTACAATTAGCTGGGTAGGTTTATCCTGTAGCCAAGAGATATGCACAGCGCAGCACAGGCCTGCACCTACTCAAGTTCACTGTGATGTGGATCACTTAGCTCCTTTATGTACAATGATCTTCCAGTTAGGATCCCTACAACATATTAATGGCTTGGTATATTTATACTAATTGGAGAGAAGCTTCCCAAAACGATTTAACCAAAAATTATGAAAAAAAAGTACCCTTTCCAGAAAATAACAAAAACAAAAGTATTTTTCATTACCAAGTACTTCGTGAGGAAGTACATAGTACAGCTTCAGCATTATCTTTTGCTAATTTTGAATGAGAAAAAAAAAACTACAGAGGAATCAAGTCTTCCATTGGTGATCCAAAACTGCATTTGAAGTACAGGTCAAAAAGAATTATTTAGAAGACAATTCTGTACAGGACTTCTTATGACATGACACATAAAGAAAGTAGACATTAAAAAAAAAAAAAACAAAAAAACAAAAAACATACTCTGTAGGAAAAGATCTTTCTTTGTGGCATGAGCACCAACTAAAGGGTCTCAGAAGGATTCAATGTACTATCAAGAAAGATACTATATACCTAAAACAGCTTTACAACCTGCAGCTTTCAGTAGCAGTCAGTTCAGAGTTCTTCTTTTTTAATTTCATGCCCATGTAAAATGATGTGGGAATAAAGATGGTTTTTGGTCTAACTTAGTAAGCACCAGAGATTTAACACTGCTCCTACAAAATACTTTCAAGCAGGGTGCTAGAGATTATTTCTTTAACTGCTACAGTAAACACTCTGCTGCAGTGGAAAAAAATGTATCAAAAATTCAGTGGGAAAGTCATTAGAATATTAATAACTAATTACACTTAAAAAAATTAATTCAACCTACAACAAATGCCTGTACCATACTCTAAGCAAAATCTGTCTTTCATAATTCTTTTTTTCATTTATAGAATACACATGCCTGAGCATCGGAAAAACTTAAATGTCTATCATTTCTTATCAACTGAAGATAATTCAGCATATTCACATAGCTCTAGTAAGAAAGAATGAGAGCAGATGCTGCACAATTTTACCAATAAAGGCATTTAAGTTCATCTGAGCTTAACCCTGTGACACGTGCAATGATTTTACTTTGCCAGTTCTTCAGTGTGGTGATGTTTAGGCTTGGTCCAAAATCTCTTATTTTTTCCTATTCATGCTGAAAAGTGACTTCAAACATTATTTCATGTGGAAAAAAATATATCAGCATGTCAATGAGTTTGTAAGCCAATGGCTGCTGCTACCCACACCTCTATCAGCAATGCTCTGCCTCATCACGCTATTCAGTCTCTTCCCACTATGCTCTGTTTATACATCCAATTACATTCAACAAGATGGTTTTCACACAGCAAGATCCTGGATCTAACCAGGTGTAACTTTGGCCAACATCTTCCTCTTCTCTCCCCCTAAAAACCTCTTCATCATATCAGAAGACAAAAGGAAAACTTACTATAAAAGAATAGTTATATAAAATATGTTCTATCATATATTAATTATATTAATAACTACACTGTTCTTAAACCATCTCTTTTCTTCTGAAGGCTCTAAAGGATTATGTTGTTCCATTTTCATTATTAAAAAGTAATACCTAATAGTTTAAATAAAAGAACTGGCTCAAAAAGAGAGACAAACTCTCTCCCCCCTTTTATAAAAAACAGCAAGTCTCTTCTAAAACATTCTAAAAAAAAGTTATTTCGAGCTACTATCTAAAAAATCTCCTTTTCTGAAAAAATTTTTAATGTAATTTAGACTTCAAATGATGTTTCTTTTACTGTCATTGTTTCATTTATATAAACAGAAAGAAAATTAAATCAATCTATGTGTTATTCTAAATATTCATTAAATGTATGTCCAACTAAAAAAATATCAAAAAACAGTATTTAACAGCTGCATCAAAAGAACCGTGGCCAGCAGATCCAGAGAGGTGATTCTCCCCCTCTACTCTGCTCTCGTGAGACCCCACCTGGAGAACCGTGTCCAGCTCTGGAGCCCTCAGCAAAAGAAGGACATGGACCTGTTGGAGTGAGTCCAGAGGAGGGCCACGAAGATGATCAGAGGGCTGGAGCACCTCTCCTGTGAGGACAGGCTGAGAGAGTTGGGGTTTTTCAGCCTGGAGAAGAGAAGGCTCCGGGGAGACCTTATAGCGGCCTTCCAGTACCTGAAGGGGCCCTATAGGAAAGCTGGGGAGGGGCTGTTTGCAAGGCTGTTCTCATGTAGCGATAGGACGAGGGGCAATGGTTTTAAACTACAGCAGGGTAGGTTTAGATTAGACATCAGGAAGAAGTTCTTTACAATGAGGGTGGTGAAACACTGGAACAGGTTGCCCAGAGAGGTGGTGGAGGCCCCATCCCTGGAGACATTCATTCAAGGCCAGCCTTGATGAGGCTCTGAGCAGCCTGATCTAGTTGAAGATGTCCCTGCTTACTGCAGGGGCATTGGACTAGATGACCATTCGAGGTCCCTTCCAACCCAACACATTCTACGATTCTATGATTACCACTGGGATTCTATGATTAAAAGAGGATTAGAATGAAAGTTTCATTTTTTGTAAGTTTTCAAATAAAATTAAAACATTAATTTATAAATTTATAAAGAAAAAAATCACTGTATCACAATTATTTTTTCCTATTGTTTAACTGAAACAACTTTTTTTCAAGCAGAAAACTCGAAGTTTAAGGGTCCTTGAAAATTCTAGAGGGCAGGGTAGCAAAAATGAAGTCTGATTGGATATATAATATCTCCCTGTTACCTAGGACAGGAACAGAACAAAGTAAATATGGACCTCAACATCTAAACTGGGACGGTATTAATTTTAACTAAATTCAGACCTCCCTTTTACATATGTCTACAGTAGGAGACATCAATTTCATCCCAACTCCTTGGTAAATTGCTTGCAGTTATTTAAAAAATATTTAATGTAGTCACTGAAAAAACAAATACTTTAAAAATAGCAAAATACATTTTTAAAAGCTTACTTTCTTCCTAAAAAGTTAGTCTTTCTAATATAAATCCATCATATTATTGATCACAGTTGGGACCTATAAAATTCAATAAACTTTCTGTCTTTTTTTTATTAATAGAACTCAGATTCACTCTCAGCACACAATATAGGTATTTTTAATAAATCACCATTTCCACATTTTTAACTTTTTAAGATTAACTACTTCTGCTTTAATTTTAAATTAGGTCCACTATTGAATTGTTCTTCTGGTTAGTTATCTAGACTGATTTGGTCAGCCCTGTCATGGAAACTCATTAAACCAGATGCTTTGATCAAAAAGTAAACTTTATTGTTTGTCCTATTTTAACCTTAAATCTTACTTTAAGTGTACCTTTAGCTACCTTTAGGCTTCTGATGGGAATATTATTTGAGCGCACTTAAGCAATACCAATTGTCCCTAGTACCTGTGTACTTCCTTCTATCTCCACTAATCCTTTCTTTCGTGCTGGTAGAATTGTCTGTGTGGCAGCAAAGTGGGTGTGGGTACAGAGCTGTCTTAAAAAGAAAGGGAAAAATATTTCTTTACTTTTTAATCTTGATCACACCAATCTGGTTTACCACGTGCCATACTGCGCCCATGGAAATGAAACATGGTAGCACTATTGTTTAAAAAACGTTTATTGAACTATAGCTTTATAGCCTACGGAAATCAGAACATGAAGAAAAAAACCACAAAGTGGAATATTTCCCTATTTTGACTAATTAAATACTTTTATAAGTATTTTTTGTTGTTTTCTAGTTAATCCTTCTACTATCAGTCAACCCACTTAACTGAAAAGCTTGTGAATAAATTAGTCAGAACACATAATGTATTTTTTCCTAATTGCATCAAATCTAGCAGAAAATCTGCCAGCTAACCACTCTACAATAATTAAGTTTTTAAATATAATTACTCCATTTTAGTAGAAATAAACAATGGAAATTAAAAGTCTTACTCCGGATATCTCATTTTCCTCTAAGCATGTAAATGTATTAAGTTTCATTTGTAATGGTACTTCTTGCAAAAAAAATATAAAATAAAAAACATTAATGGATCTTTAAGATAAAGATTCTCAGCCAATGTCATGATGAAAACCTGACTGATGGGTATGGTAGGCCAAAAATTGCTTAAAATGTGAATGCTAACATGTAGCAGACAACTCTGTGTAGTTGGGAGGGGGGCGGGGCGTGGAGAGAGGAAATTGTCCAAAATTGAATTTCTGAATTGGGAGACAGATTCCTGCTGTTTGCCAGCTGCAATTATAAGGGCTGGCTGCAAATTTTGATAACACCTGAAGTGTCAGGTTCTGAATCCTACCATTAATGAAGAGGTGTGAGACAGAAGCACCAATTAGGCTGATCATGAGTTGTGCTTCTGCACAAAGAGTATTCAAGATTAGGAAAACTAGGGGCTTGGAGTTATGGAAAGACACTGCCAAAAAGAAGTATTCCCAAAAAGAAGCAGACATTTTGAAGAGAGAACAGGGGACTGGAAAGAAGGTGATGAAGTTCCTAACTGGAGGAAAGTTCTTGGAAGTGGGAGAAGATTCTGAAGATCAGAGAGATGCATAGAGACAAATGCCAGCAGATGCCCAGTGTCTTTGGAGAGTGACACCTGAGACTGGTAACTATGAGCAGCAGCTCAGCATGAATCGACATGGCTTTTGCCTGATCTTCTCAGACCAGCAGCAACCTCCCTGCCAGGGAAGAAATTTGAGACCTTGTGAACATGGCACCGTGTGGAGCGACTGTGTGTGTGAAATTATCAAATAGAGTAAGAGCTCTGACCTTGCTGGTTCTTCAATAAACCTCAGTATCCTGATCCATCACAGGCTGTCGTTTACTCTGTCTCACCCATGACAATAGGTAAAAATACTTCATAAAAGAAAATAATCAATCAGGATTAATTTGGAGTGGATGTGCAGTCCCTTTTAGGTAGTGTACTAAGACATTCATTATGGTAATGGAAAGCTAAAAGGCAAGAGGCCTCTGTAAGAAACCTAAAATTACGAGTAATTTTTTTTCAGTTGTTGATCCCACTCAACGCTGAAGGAAATAACGTTCATACTGAATTCAGCGATTTGAGACTAACTTAATTCCTCCATTCATTTATTTATTGTTAATAGAAAATTTTATTTTTAACTTTTAATGGCATCATGTGACATGCATTCAGTAACCAAGAATAACAGCATTGTCCTCATCTTTCTTGTAACAGGTTAAACCAAATCTTGAAGACATACTGCTTTTTTTTTTTTATGAAGCATTTCTAGATAGAAGAAAAATCCAGATTAAAAGTCCAGATCCGTTGAGCTTTTAAAAATTTCATGGCCTTTCATAAGTCACTGAAACACATTTTATAATACATAGTCTCACTCCCAATTCATCCTGAATGTA
The DNA here is from genome assembly GCA_013398915.1 of Dromas ardeola. Classification (NCBI taxonomy): domain Eukaryota; kingdom Metazoa; phylum Chordata; class Aves; order Charadriiformes; family Dromadidae; genus Dromas; species Dromas ardeola. Next base: position 30,283 of record VYZM01020029.1, read on the forward strand.
GTAAAATCAGATTTGTCAAACCAAAATTTATGTGGGAATGCTTTCAGATTTAGATGTGTTCCCATCTAGAAAGAAAAGAGCAAACTATCTTTGATGTCACTCTTTGGGTTGGATTTGGTCTTCCCCTGATCAGTCAATAGCACGCAAGGCTACAAGGTTTTTACAGTGCTTTTTTGCCAAAGTCTTTCTTAGTTTTCATGAAAACAAAAATAAATGTTTTTACATTTGTATCACTAGATATGAAGCCTCAAGATTTTTTGCGGGATCTGAAAACTGTTTTCCAAATAATCAAAGAAATATCTATAACAATTCTACACAAAAATTACAACCTATTCATTGGCAGCAACAGTCACCATAAAATCCACTAGGTCAAATTTTGTCTATTTGACAGGTACAAGATACTGTGGATAAAGGAGAAATACTAGACATTTTAACTTCGGTAAGATTTTGGTCACATTCTCTCTCATAAGGAAGCAAGGAAAAGGTAGACTAGGAAAAAGGTACTGTTAGGTGGAGTACAAAACTCACTGAAAAACAGTAAGTCTAACTATCAGCTGTCCACAAATCAAACTGCAAAGTCCTAGATTGTATACTAGTCAATATTTTCATTTGCAATTTGGAAAATAGCATAAAACTACCTTAGTCCAATCTGGAGATAATATCAAGCAGGTTAAAGAATTGACTCTGGGAAGAAGAATGGGTTGCAAGTACTTGTGAGAAAAGGACTATAATTTAAGCTCTTGAACAATCGGAGCAATGATCTGAAACAAATGGGATGAAATTCAATAATGATGCTTGCAGTGTACTGCACTTCATTAAGAATAATTCATTACACAAGTACTAGACGGAAAATTGGATAGACGGAATTCTGCAGAAACAAATCTGGAGGTAACGGGTACTCATACTGTTGCAGAAAAAGCAAATACTTTGCTAGGATGCATAAACAGGAGAGCTGTATCTTAGAGCAGGTAGACTGATCCTTTTTCTTCCATTCAGTTCTAGTGAAGTCTCACCTGGTATAAAATCCAGTAATTGGCACCAACCTTCCAGAAAGACATGGATCGATTAAGAGAGTTTACCAGAAAACGAGTGAGCTGAGTACACAGAAAGACTGTGAGAGTGGAATTGTTTTGCCAGGAGAGCGGAGAGGGAGTAACTGAAGCAGAACATAATAATTTGTGAACCTGTATAAAGTTACTAGAAAAGCAAAGAAAATCCACTGCACACCACATTTTAGAAGAGAAAGAATGGACTTAAACTCTAGCAGGGGAAATTCTGGGTTAGGTTAGATAATAGCAAAAATTTTCAAATGGAAATGAGTGGGAATTAATGGCAGATATTGCCTAAAACGGACCACGGACCATCTCCTTTTTCAGAGATTTTTGTAACAGTCTATGCAAAAACCTGTCCAATACACTACAGTTATAGTCAGTTTAGTCTTTGCACACAAGAACGAAACAGGTTATTTCTGTTTCTGCCTTTCCTACCTTCTGTGCTTTACTATGGAGTTCCCTTTTATTACTGATCCATCAGTATGCTTTATCTCACTGACTTACTAAAACTTATACCTGCTTTGTGCTGCAAAACACCAGAAATGTAAAATTTACTTTCCACTATACCTCCAATGTTTTGAAGTCACCCTTTATGCCTCTCATAACACACTCTTCTATCCCTCACCAACTGTTGAAAAAGACCTGTTTTAAGAGAAACATTTTAAAGAGAAATATTCACAAAAATATTTTTCTTTTCTTTTTTTTTCATAACAAAGTATCTCTTTGAAGATAGGTGCTAGTGTTTTTATTCAAAGAAACACCCCAGAAAGATGGCTAATTGGATTAAGAGTTCCCAGCAATCTCTGAAGCCATTGTTTCAAATGGTTATGAAGTCAAACATTTCACTGTTTCAAAATAGCTTACACATCCCCACTGCTAACACTGAAAATGAAATTTTTAAAGCCGTTGTCCCCTTTTCTGAAAACCAGGAAGAAACAATATCCAATCTTATTCTAAATATATACACGAAGGTACTCTTTGGTGCCAGTTCCACAAAAAAAAAAAAAAAAAGTACAAAATAGTTGGCAAGCCAAAATCATGATCTTCTTTCTGGTGGAAGAACACTATTTAGCTCTCCCCCAAAAAACACTGCACTTAAACAACTCTTCCACCACACACACCACATTACTTTCATTTTGGAAAAAATGACCATGAAATGACCATTAATCTTTAAAGAAAATTTCCAACAGAAAGCAAAAAAAAAAGTTGTAACACAGAAGTATGATGTATTGGTATTATCTGGATAAGAAGACCATCCAGAAAGAACAAAATGGTCTTACACCAAGCATTAAAACTCTTAGAGGATCAGATTTAGTTTAATCTACTAAATTGAAAAGTTATTTTATATAAAAAAGTAAGAATAGCAATAAATCTTTAATGAAAGTACTGCATTTCTTGTGAAGCTGTTCTGCTGTTTTCACAAGCTATAAAAAAGTTAAATTCTTGCTATCAGCTGCAAAATCAACTGGTATACATCTAAGGAGGCACAACAGATGTCTTCACAAATGATAAATCTTCTGTTATATAGCCACAAGGAACTTTTTCGAATTCTGAGTTACTAAAAAACGGAGGAAAAAATATATAGGGTTAGGCTAATTTTCTACAATACTTTCCAAATAAACCTAATACATTCACATAAAAATCTTGAAAATGATGACTTTTAGTGACCAAAGGCATGAAATGGCATTTTGTAAGAAATTAATAAATTATACTATGGAACTACAATGGAAAAGTAACAATTGAGTGGTGATATGACAGCAGTCTGCATAAGTAGGCGTGACACTGAGAATGAGAACCAGAAATTATTCTTCAATAGCTCAGTGGAATACAGAAAGTTGTTGGTAAAGGAAGTACCAAACTACAGTATCAAGCAGCAAGCTCAAAACAAAACATTTGACATACGATATAGATTTTAAACCTACTAACTGCTTCAGAATGTTGGGATACTAGAAGTTTGCACAGGTTCAAAATAAAATTAAACAAATTCACAGAATAAACATCTAGTACAGCCTAACAGAAGTACCACCTTCGTCTCAAGTAGTCTTGAATTTCAAATCAGGAAGTCTCAGAGTATGTATAAAGTATTGCTATATGTTTGCACTGTTACTCATCTCTAAGCATCTTCTATTGGAGGTAGAATACTGAGCTAGATAGACCTTTAAACTATCACAGTGTGTCTTTTTTAATGTAACTTACTGTAGTAATAACAGTCTATAATATTATACAACTACTTTCCGTTCTGGGATCTGAAAAACCCTGGGGGTGGAAAGAATCTATAGCTATAATAATGCCTATAGTCCTGTTTCACTAGCTTAAATCTGGTACTGAATAATAGAAACATCTACAGAAGAAATATGCAGCAATAATCTCTCTGTAAGTGCTGACATTAGAACCAGGACAAGGTTGAAAATGATGGTACTGGTATACAATAAAGAGCCTAAGAAAGATGAAAGGAAATATGCCTTCAAATATTTTATGAAAAAGGCGGTTATGTTTTTCCTAAAATGTATTTAGGATTAACAGAATGATAACGTAACTACCTTCAGCACATACACCACGTGAGACTACGTTTATCTTAACATGGTAAACGAGAAGTCTTTTATTAGAGACTCGTAGGCATATTACGGTACCTACTTCGGGCAGGATGCTACAACCCTCGTTCATCGAAACTGGTAACTATTCTTTTAAGAACTCCTGAAATATCAGGGACAGATTGATTTAATACCACTGACAATTCACAATAATTCTAAGCAGAAAAGTTCAAACACTACCACATGGGGCAATGACAGAAAAACGGATTACACTGAGGATGTGTCTCATTTATTCCCATCTGTTGCAGAAGGCTTTTACCCTAAGGCATGAACATTTACCTTTCTGCTCCTAATAAAATTTTCAATCATCTTTCATTATCTATGCAGTTCTGCTTTTTTTTTGCTGATTCTTACCCCAAATAATATCTTAAACTGACAAATTCCTTAGGTCTTTATGCATTACATAAGAATAGTGTTACCTCATATCAGTCTCCATTTTGTTCCTTTTCAACAGAAAATTTCCATTTGTAAAGTGAACTAGTTTTAGAATCACTGAATGGTACTAAAAACCTCTAGATTAAAATGTCACCTTCAACGCTATTATTTTTATCATAGCATTTCACTTACAGATCACTCTGATTTAAAATGCAATAAATCAGAGCAATTCATTACAGCATAGCTGGCTTCTATACTGGCTTCAGAATGAATACTGTAAGACCCGCATCATCTTATTTAGTAAAAAAAAAAAGAAAAAGTTACATACTGTTCTCAGTGAAATTCATTGTTTGATACCTACAATGAATTAACAGAACCTTTTCAATCTTCATAGTCTGAAATATGTTTTTCTCCTCACAAAATATCTGAAGTTGTATTACTAAACCCACAGCTATACCATACTCAGTCTACATATTTGGTATGCACTGCAGAAGTAGCATTAATTACGCAAATAACCAGAAAGCTTATTTATTCCAATTAACATACAAACACTGTGAAGTTCCTTGTTCAGCTGAAAGTAGATTAACTGTCCAGGCATCTCAAAGTGTATTTCAAGTAAGAAAATAAAATTTCTTCCTAAATATTTAGGTTTTTTAGGCTTTTGATGGTAAGCATATATGTATATACACATATATATTTTTATATATAAGCATAAATGTCTACATACACATATATATGTATGCATATATGTATACACACAACTACATACACAAATATATGCAGCCCTAAGAGCTAGGGCTTTTTTTTTTTTTTTTGAAAGATCTTTTTAAGTTTTCCAAATATCAACACTTCAAATCTTTTCAATATGGGGCTCCAAGGACTATCCTTCTTCATACTTTTATTTCCAGGAAGCTGCACAACGCCAGCTGGTACAAAACAATAAAACTGTACAAAACAAATATTTTTATACTCCTCCAAAATCTAAGCAGGTAAATTAAACATGGTGTTTTGCTTATTTCTCCACTGCATAGGAACTTAAAACTCAGGAAAATAATTCTTTTTCTCTTTTCTATCAAACAAAATTCTGATATGTTCTTGTGGGTTTTTTCAGCTATAGGGAACGAGATATGATGCAATTCTTAAACACGGAGTATTCGGGTTGACTAAGAGAAGTAAGCAGGACAGAAAGGCCTACTTATTGGACTTCATATTTACATATTATGTTTCATTCTTGTGTTCTGCTGTGCAAATCATGAAATACAACACTGAAAAATGGTTAAGAACAATTCCCACCAAGGGGAAATCATGCCTGACTAATCTGATAGCCTTCTATGAAGATGTGACTGGATGGATAGATGAGGGGAGAGCGGTAGATGTGGTCTACCTTGACTTCAGCAAGGCGTTCGACACGGTCTCCCACAGCATCCTCATAGGGAAGCTTAGGAAGAGTGGGTTGGATGAATGGACAGTAAGGTGGATAGAAAACTGGTTGAAAGACAGAGCTCAGAGGGTCGTGGTTAGGGGCACAGAGTCTAGTTGGAGATCAGTGGCGAGTGGTGTTCCCCAGGGGTCAGTGCTGGGCCCAGTCCTCTTCAGTATATTCATCAACAACTTGGATGAGGGGATAGAGAGCACCCTCAGCAAGTTTGCTGATGACACAAAGCTGGGGGGGTGGCTGACACACCGGAAGGCTGTGCCGCCATACAGAGAGACCTAGACAGACTAGAGAGTTGGGCGGAGAGAAACCTTATGAAATTCAATAAGGGCAAGTGTAGGGTGCTGCACCTGGGGAGGAATAACCCCCTGCACCAGTACAGGTTGGGGGCTGACCTGCTGGAGAGCAGCTCGGTGGAAAGAGACCTGGGAGTCCTGGTGGACAACAGGATGACCATGAGCCAGCAATGTGCCCTTGTGGCCAAGAAGGCCAATGGCATCCTGGGGTGCATCAAGAAGAGTGTGGCCAGCAGGTCGAGGGAGGTCATCCTCCCCCTCTACTCTGCCTTGGTGAGGCCACACCTCGAGTACTGTGTCCAGTTCTGGGCTCCCCAGCTCAAGAAGGACAGGGAACTGCTGGAGAGGGTGCAGCATAGGGCTACCAAGATGATTAGGGGACTGGAACACCTCTCTTATGAGGAAAGGCTGAGGGAATTGGGTCTGTTTAGTCTGGAAAAGAGACGGCTGAGGGGTGACCTAATTAATGTGTACAAATACTTAAAGGGTGGGTGTCAGGAGGATGGGGCCAGGCTCTTTTCAATGGTGCCCGGCAACAGGACAAGAGGTAATGGGTACAAACTTGAGTGTAGGAAGTTCCATCTCAACATGAGGAGGAACTTCTTTACTTTGAGGGTGGCAGAGCACTGGAACAGGCTGCCCAGAGAGGTGGTGGAGTCTCCATCTCTGGAGACATTCAAGACCCGCCTGGACGCGTTCCTGTGCAACCTGCTCTAAGGTGACCCTGCTCTGTCAGGGGGGTTGGACTAGATGATCTCCAGAGGTCCCTTCCAACCCTGTGATTCTGTGAACAGTGAGGGTGACAGAGCACCGGAACAGGCTGCTCAGGGAGGTTGTGGAGTCCCCTTCTCTGGAGACTTTCAAGACCCGTCTGGATGCAGTCCTGAGTAATGTGCTCTAGGCAATCCTGCTTTAGCAGGGGAGTTGGACTAGATGATCTCTAGAGGTCCCTTCCAACTCTGAAATTCCGTGAACTTTGCTAATTTATATTTCAGGAAATAATTTCTAGGACTTATCACTCAAGAACAATGTTCTCTCATAATATTTTGTTGAAAGGCAGACTTACAATACTCATGATGGCAGTTCATTAGATAGTCACTTCCCCTTCTTTAATTCAGCTTTTTATCAAGTGTGCAAAAAGCAGGATTTGTTCTCTGGGAAAAGACTGTTTCGCAGTGATTTTAGCTGCAAGAAATCTTATATGAAATTACATAAGAGTCTTCCCTTCTACCCTTCAAAGATAAACAATATCCTTTAGTTCTTGTTTCTCAATTGTCTCTAAGAACCAAATCAAGAAGCAAGAATTAATGGACTCCATAACTACCCTTCATAAAAACTGAGGAGAGGAGAGAGGAGAGGGGAGAAAAAGAAAAATTTATTAAAACAAGGGAAAGAAGAGTGTGTTTTTTAATTGCTATACTACAAACAACTTTAAGTAAAAGTTCTAGAGAATCAGTTTTAAAACAAACAAGAATTCTACTAAATTCTCATACAGTTTAGCGAAGACATGTCATCTCACACTAAAATCTCACCTTCCTCAACCTTATTACTGCAGATGCCATGCTAAATTGATATCAAAATTTTAAAAAAAAAAAAAAAAAAAAAAAAAAAAAAAACACCCCCGCTTAAAGTAAATGGAAAAAAAAAAAT